>JAASFV010000923.1:0-13144 GCA_023334015.1 Globisporangium paddicum
CCCCCCCCCCCCCCCCCCCCCCCCTGGAGCATTTCAAAAGTTGGGAAAAATCTGCGCGTCTGAAAAGCAATGCCTTCACTAAAGGCAGACCGATGAACACCGCATCGCTCGTGCAGTAGCATTTTTTTATCGCAGACCAGTTAGCATCTGTTCGGAACTGGAGACTGGGAGGTTGAGGTTGGCACTGGAGCAGGCACTGGCGTCTTTGGTGTTGGCGTTACTGGAGCTGGAGTTACTGGCGTCGTTGTCGCTGGGGTTGGAGTGGCCGGAGACGCCGTCACTGGGGCTGACGTCTTTGGTGCCGGAGTCACTGGAGTTGGTGTCACAGGCACTGGGCTAGCAGGGGCTGACGTCGCTGGTGCTGGCGAGCCTGGAGCTGAGGCGGTCGGTGCCAGAGTCGTTGGAGCTGGGGTGGTCGGCGTCGGGGTTGTTGGCGCTGGGAGAGTCGGTGCCGGCGTCGGGGTTGTTGGCGCTGGGGTCGCCGGTGCTGGGGTGATCGGTGCCGGGGTGGTCGGTGCTGGAGTATCAGGAACCGGGGATGGTGCCGGTGTCACCGAGAGAACTTTGTTGAGGGCTGCAAGCGCGTTCACACGTCCATTTCCGTACTGGTTGTTTGGGAACACAGAGCTCGGAGTTCCACCGCAGGAAGCCGCCGAAGTATCCAACAAGGCGCGCTCGGCAGTCGTGAACATTGCTGTCTTGATCTCATCAAACGTCAGGCTTGGACACGCACTGAGCAAGAGCGCCACCGCGCCTGAGATGTGCGGGGTTGCCATGCTGGTACCGGACTTGTAGGTGTAGTAGCTCGGATTCGTGTTCGATGCCGAGTACACATCCTTCCCTGGGGCAGCGATGTCGGGTTTCATGAGTCCCTTGGCAGTCGGCCCTTTGCTGCTAGAGCTATACATCGCGTCGTCAGTGGTTGTGCCACCGACACCAATAACCGTCGCGAGGTTGCCCGGGGCGTTTGCTGTCCCGCACGCCGGTCCTTCGTTGCCAATCGCGAAGACTGGGACGATGCCCGCCGCTCGCCACGCGCTGACAACGCCGTCAAAAAAAGTCGCGGTCGGGTCCGAGCCCCAGCTGTTGCTCACGATGCGTGGCGCCTTGGAGCAGTCCTTGTTGGCACCCGTGGCATCTGTGGGGCAGGTCATAAACTGGCCGCAGGCGATGAGACTCGCGCCCGTGCAGGTCTCGGTGGTCCCATCGAATGAGCAGCCCTTGCATGCGATCCAGGTCGCTCCAGGGGCCACGCCGACGCCACCGGCACCGACTAGCGTGCCTGCGACGTGCGTTCCGTGCCCGTTGTCGTCGAATGGAGCCGCGGTCTTGCCGTACGGGTCGTACCAACCGCGATCGGCGCGGAAGTTGCCGGTCAACGTCGAGTGCTCACGGAACACACCAGTGTCGATCAGGCCCACGACGACGCCCTGACCGGTGTACCCTTTGTCCCAGACCTCGGGGGCACCGATCCTCACGACACCCCACTGATTGACGCCCAGACCGGCCTCAAGAGCGCTTGAGTTGGCTGCAAGTGAGGTAGTTGGCCCGGCCAAGGTGATGATTCGCTCCTCTGCGATCTCGGACACGCCGTCCAGAGTATTGAGCTTCTCGATCAGCTCGTACGTCGCGCCTTGGAAGTAGACCTGATTGGTGATCCAGAAGCTCGTTTTGCTCGTGAAGAGCGAGCTCTCGAGCCGCCTGCTGCTGTCATTAACGAGCTCGTTCAGTGCCGCCTGGCTCGTGCTCGCGTGGTTCTCGAGACGGTGCACGAGGTCGGCGATCTTGGCGCCACGGGTGACGAACTCGACCTCCTTGGCGCTGTTGATGACGGATTCCGTCGAGGCTGCGAACGATACGATGATGTTCACGGTGCCCTGGGAGCGCAGCGTGCGGTGGACACTCGGGCGGACGCGTGCGGCTGCGGAGGTGGAGCTGCAGCAGAGCGTGACGACAGCGGCGGCCACGAGAAGCAGCGGAGCGCGGACAGACACCATGCCGCTGGGACGCTTGAGTGCCTTGGGGTTTGGCTGACGAGATCTCAAGTGAGCTCTCCAATGGACCGACCGCCTAGAAAGCGATTGCGGGAAGCGAGAGGTGATTTGTAGACTTCCATCCGTGTCAAAGTGGTACTCTGGAAATGATTTGGAGTGGTTTTGGCCAATAAAGTGATGTTTCCGATACTGGCTATCTGATTCTTTGGGTCCCCTCGCGAGGCAGTTGTTAGTGACAGAAGAAAGCAACAGGGAGGCTGTGCTGTTTGGTTCAGGAATGACTAACTAAGGCAGCATTGAGCTATCGATTCCAGTCGTGGACTTCAGTATGCATCAGGCAATACGCTACGATATCAGTCTCGTGGATGTCTCGGGTCGGAGCGTACTGTGGTGTCCATGCTGCTTGGTACTTGAAATTGCTTGGCGACGGTTCTACAGCACAGCGAGAACCACAGACGAACCCACAGGAGACATTTGCTGTCATTAGATCAGTTCCTTGGTCGTGAGCCAGTTCACCAAAAAAACATTTTGCTTCACGCCCAAGTGTGTCAACTTGAGGGAACCTGAAGCAGTATCAAGTGACTGACAGTCGAATTCAATCTCGTGAGCGAACACCATATGAGCACGTTATGACGGAAGAGTCTCCTGACAACACGTACTGAAGTACTTTCGAATTCCAGGAGCCGTTCTGATCACACACGATACGAGAGTTAGCTCAGGGAGGTTGCGATCCTGTTCCTCTGGGATGTAGGATATGCAATAGAGAGATGTGAACACTAGAAACGATTTGCATTCGCGTCAATGTTATGCTAACGTGTGGTGGAAGGTATAAGATAAGTCACCTTTCGCCGCTGAGCGCTTCTTCGACGAGCAAATCCTCTGCAGCCTGGTGGAACGAGCTCATATTGCGCAGAAACGACCCTGTGACGAGGTCCACGAGCAGCCCAACCTGCTGCTCCTGCTCGTCGGGCGTGTCGGGCAGCTGTGGGATGATGCGCGCGCAGGACTGGATAATCGAGAGCTCCTCATCGTCAGCTGAGGCGACTCGCTCGATGACAGTCCACCCGTAATTCATGAGCTGGATGCCGTTCGGGCCACAGAAAGAGCCTCTTGCGTCGGAGCGAGTCGTCCAGACGCACACCACACGATCCTCTTCGACGAAGCGCTTGGCAACGAACTTGGCGTCTGCGACTGCGTGGCTGCGGTTGTGTCGAAGGTCGAAGGTCATCTTTGATGAGATGAGGTCGTGCGTGTGGTCCACGTTCTACAAGTTTAGAAGGACAATGTAGTTAGCCCGCTAGCCTCGCTGGGTAAAATCATGAGGGCAACATACCGAGTAGTGGCCGTCAGTTAGCTGGATGCTCGTCCTTCCCAGTGATCGCCATAGCGCACTCTGGGCCTTGTGCAGCCCGAACGGGACGAGCTTCGAGTCGAGGAACTCCATGAAGAGACCGTGCGCCACGTCCACTTTGACTTTCGACTTCTGCGTCTCCACTTTGCTTGCTGCAAAGCCGTTTTCCTGAAACACGAGGTTCGTCGTGAGGTATCTCGCGTCCAGATCGCTCGCGAGTCTCGCGAAAATCAACGCCTCGGGCTCGTCTCCGAGGCGCATCCGCTTGCGCATATTGGCTATGAGGTCGTCCTGGTTATCAACACACTGTGAGGTGAGTCGCTTGCTATACACCACTACCGAATTGCAAGTCTACAAGCACGCACTGGTGTGTTGACGCGCTTTTTGAGGACTTTCTCCAGTCCCTTGACGATCTTGAGCTGACTCACAACCGTCTCTCGCAGCCTTGCGTTCTCCAGTTCGGCTCGCTGTCTGCTCTGCTGCTGGTTCTTTGCCACGCGTTTCCACAGTTCACTGCTGGGGGCTGGCGGCATCAATGCTCGCTGGTGTGAGCAGGCGAACTCCGATCCAGGAACCTCTAGCAGCGCCCCCGATAGCACCAAGTGCAACGGATTCGAGTCGCTCCCAACTGCAGTTTGTCTCGGTTCCTGCAGCGTTTCGAGCTCCTGCTCGAGCTCCTGGACCTTGACGCGCAGGTACTTGAGCTCCTCGGCCTGGCGCTTCCGTGCAGTGTTGTACTGCGGCTTGCTCTTGCTGCCCTTTTCTGTTCTGTCGCCGTCAGCAGCAGCTTTCGTCGGTGTCTTGGTCTGTTCGTCACTATCTGAAGACGTGTCGTCACGTCCAAGCGTGCCAGCCAACCGCTTCACTGGCGCGGCCGGTTCATGAACTGCGCAGCTACCATGGACCTTCTCATCGAGCAATGCTGCGTCGTCGTCATCGAACCGGAGCAACTGCTCCAGCAGCGAGGGGGCCACAAAAGAGCTGCTCGCAGTCGGCGGCGGCAGCGGCGCCAGCGCTACCGCTTCGGCCAGCAGCGACTCGATGGAGAGCGCTAATGGGTCCTCAGATGGCAGTAGCGCAGCTGTGCGCTCGTACAGCGCAGCGTCTAGACCCAGCAGCTCGTCCAGCGTCGCGTCTGCGCGCGCGCTCAGCTCGTGGGCACTCAGGTCCATGATTGCGCACTATTATTTAGGCTCGTCCTCAGTTTCGGCACAATTTATTTACGATGATACGCACATCTGTTTACATAAACTACCAATATACACACAGCTGTTTACCGACAATACCAATATACGCTGCAAATCTGGCATACCGGTTTAATAACCGGTAGTCAGATACAGTATATCGGTGCAAATACCGATATTACACTTTTGGAGTACCGGTACACTGCTAGCCTTCGAGGTTCTGCCTCCGGAGCTTGGCACCAAGGTTCACGATCTCCTTCTCGAGCTCCCGCTGGAACTTGGCCATGCTTCGGTCCAGGGTCGGGATCAAGATCTGCTGGATGGTCGCTCTCTTCCAGAGGTTGTCGCTACGGGTGTACGACGACGCGCCCACCTCGGGGGTCATAGTGTACCAGGTCTCGATCACACTCACGGGCTGTCTTGGCGTTGACGAAGCGCAGCGCGTGATCGTCGTCCAGGTCTTTTCTAGCAGCTGTGGGAGATTCCTGGACTCACCCGTGGCCTCGAGTCGCTCAATGATCCCCGAGATGAGGAATCTCGCGCCTCGGCCGCCTGAGAACTGGCGAAGAGCGTACTGAGTGCGCACGTTGCCGCTGCCCGCTGAATTCCGGAAGCCGGCGACGAACTGCGTTAGGATCATGTCCTCTGAGGCGTTGAAGAACTGGCAACGAACAGACAAGCAACAGAGTTGTGGTGTGGCGTTAGAGCCCGAGCAGCGTGAGCCATTTGCACAGCAGAGACTGTTGATGAGCTCGTACCTCGTACACGCGCTGCTCGCCATCGCGTTGAGCGTAGAGGCCTTGTAGAGCCTCCTCCACGCACTTCACGTCGAAGGGGACGACGTGCCTGGCCGCCATCTCGATGAACGACCCGTGCGTGGTGTCCTGCTGCAGCTTCCAGTCGCGGCACTCATCGAAATTGCTGTCGTGTGAGTGCATCGCAAGCTGCGCCTTTGGAAACGACTGGTCCATGGCGTCGCTCTCTGCGAGCAACATCTGGAAAACACACATGCTACCCACGCGGATGTGCTGCAGATCGAGCTGGGAGAACGCATCAAGCTCTCGCTGCACAATGCGCGAAAGAAGACAGCAATTGTGAGTAGGCTCAAGACAAATGAAGTCGCCCAATATTGGAAGATGAATCGACTCACCGTGGCTAACACGACGCGCTTGGCGAGCAGCTTTCGGATCCGATGCAGGGCTCTCTTGTGCAGCTGGGATTGGGCTTTAAGGCGTCCGTTCTGCAGCTCTACAGTTGTGAGCTGGTCGCGGTGGTGAGCTGCTATAGCTCTCCACTTTGGCTCTGTGCTGGTCACATCCATCCTACAGTCCTTGCGGTTGTGTCGACTGCCGCTGCTACTCTGCGCCATCAATGCGAGCGACTTGTGCTTCCAGTGCGCTGTCAGGAGGTCCAGTTGCTCCTGCAACCGCGCGGCTTGTTCGCGGAGCAGCGCGACCTCGTCCTTCCGCTTCGTGCGCTTCTTGCCAGTGCCCGCTGGGCATTTGGCTCTCTCAGTTGCTTCAGCTGCGCGCAGCATGACTCGATCGTCGGTGCCTGAGGCTGCATCCCTGTCCACAGCCGAGGGGACAGGAGTGAGAGGTCTGAGTGTGTCCAGGTCGGCGAGCAGCAATGCGTAGTCCACGTGGTCCAGCAACAGCGCGTCGTCCCAGCTGTCACTCAGCCGCATGCTGACGTCGTCGCTGTTGTCCCCCCTACTCAGCAGCAGCGAGAAGGTTGAGCTCTGCGAGCTGGTCGAGCTCGTCCAGTGGATGAGGTGGATGAAGCGTCAAACTGGCGTGCCAGTCTGAGAAAAAAAGTCCCTGGTCGTCGTTTGGGCGTTGGACACAGAACAGCCGGACGCAAAGAGGGAAACATCCTTGGTTTCGTTATCAGGTGTGGGTGACAACTTCCGTGTGCTTTGACTGACCGCACATCGCCAACTCGGGCTTGCGCTTCGCATATATGTGCAGTTCCTCTGTCCAGAGCTGTTGGCTCGTGCTATCCTACAAGTTGCCTGCTCTGTGAGGTTAGCAGTCGACGAATGGCTTTCAAGAGTCGCGTCCTGATTCACGATTCTCGACTCCAGATTTGTTGTTTACATGCCACCTGCGGAGTGCCAGGTAATCAGCGTATCCCAACTTTTCGAAGCAGTCTCTTGGAAAGCTAAACCCTCTTGTCAGTAGCTCAGCACAATACAGTCTATTGAAGACAACCAGGAGGAGTATTGATCAGCTTGATGCCTGGACAAGCTGGGCGGTTCCTCAGAAACGCTGGTGAGAAGCAGATCAGACTGATTACTGGCCACTCCTTATGCTCACGCTAAACATTTCACAGTGTGCTCGTCACACGTAACGTTGTTGATGATTACCATGGCTGTGCTGTTCAAGATCCGTTCTTTGGAGGGCTCGTCGCTCACTCATGCTTCAACCAGTCATGTCGAGTACACCACCGCAATTACCAGCTCTTTGAAACGAACATGGTATGTATATTGAGCCATTGTCACGTAAGTACGACACCCTAGCTACCTGGTGGCCGCGAGCTCGAGCAGGTCGTTCTCGATCTTCTGTGCGAGCATCGTGTAGCCTGCGTCCCAGTTGGGGATCTCGGATTTCTCAATGTCCGCGCGATTCCACGCATCGTCCTGCGCGAGCGGGTGGTCAGGCAAGGGCGCGATCGTCGAGTACGTCTGCATCACAGTCTTGTGCGGACCCATCACAGGCGTCGCCCCTCGGCTGTAGCTGCTGTCCAAGACCGCCTTGTCCGTCACGATGATCCACTTGCGCTCCTGCAGGATGCGCCCAGGGACCGGCCGGTGGTCCGCGTCCACCGTGTCCAGGTACGAACAGTACGTCATTGTCGACCGCCCACGCTCGACAAAGTTGAGGAACACGCAACGAATGCGCGCCATTCGCGCGCTGCCGGGCGCACCAAAGTGCTGCTTGGTCATCAGCGTTGTCACGGGCACGAGCTCACTGGTGTCGTTGGTGCCACTTTTGCGCACAGTGCTGGTCTTGATGCGGTTCGAGAAGCTCTGGATGAGGTTGTTGACCTGCGAGACGCTGAACGGCAGCTCCTCGACGTCGATGAGCTCCAGGTACACCCTGCTTTTCTTGTTACTGCTACTGCTCTGCTTTACATCGAACTTCCGGAACGCGCCGTTGGCTGGCGTCTTGGCCCGCAGCGCCAGGGACACGCGGTCGGTCTGCGCGTACATAGCGCTCGCGGCCGCCACGAGTTTATCAAACACGAATTGGTCGTCGAGCGACTCGCCCACTTCGTGCCAGGGCATGAGCACCTTGAACTGCGGCTGCATGGCCTGCAGAACAGAGCCACGGTGGAGAGGTTAGAATAAAGACACAGCGACTCTATGGAGATAAATAGAAGACGTACCGTGACTTGGATGACCCGGTTGAGCAGGATACGGTGCAGGCTCTTGGCCATGCGCTTCTGGTCGCGGACAGCGAGCTTGAGGCTCTTGTTCTCCATGCCGGCGAGCTGCAGCCGCTCGTGCTGGCGCTCCGAGAGACTCTTCCAAAGTGGCACTGCTCCACTCTTAGCGCCGTCCGCGACTGCAAACTGCACACTCTGGCGAAGCTGCTCGAGCTGGAGCTCGAGTTGCAGCGCCTCCCTGCGCAGCTGGTTGGTCTCCTCTTTCTCGCGCTCGCGTGTGCCGATGCACTTGGGCTTGGGCGCGTTGCGCGCCGTGGGCGTGACCAGCTTATCCTTGCTGTGCTGGCTCTGGTTACTGCTGCTGTTATTATTGCGACCGGGCTTGGTTGTGGTCACACATCCAACACTGCCCACGGCCCGCACGGCCGTCGCATCCGCATCGTCGTCCTCGTCGTGCTGCCACTCGTCCAGGAAGGCCTGCACGGCGGTCACTTCGGGCCGCACGACCAGCTGCTGCTGCTGGTCGTCGTACACGTCAATCGAGTCGCGCCCGAGCAGCAGGTCGAGGTCGATGGCCGCCTGCGCACTGCTGTGGCTGTGGCTATGGCCGTAGCTCGTCGTGGGCGTGTCGGCCGCGAAGAGCAGCGCGCGTAGCGTGTCGCCTTCGTCCTCGTCGTTGTTGCTGGTTACGTTGCTGGTTACGCGCGGCATGGTAATCAGCAGCGAATGGCCCGAGGGGCAATCGCCCGCTGGGTGGTCGCGCATGACGTTCGTTGAGCTCTTGGGGTAAGGAGGATCTCAAGTGGAAAGGCTTGGAGCTCTGGCTTGGGCCAATGAATCCTGCCAGTGGCGACATAGAGCGAGACGATCGCAAGCGATGCTGAAGAGCTCCATGACGAACATGTGGGCGGCTGGTGGATCAGGACGAGAACTAGTCCGAGGGTGCTAATTACAACCTGTTTAGTCTTGCTATGATACTTTTTGTATCGGATGATAACCTTTATATGCGTTAGAAGAGGTAGACTAAACTCCGAAAAGCTCATGTTCATGGCAAACTTGTCACTTGGCGACCTTGCAGTCAATCGTCTCGCGACTCCCACTGGTCGTCATCATTCCTGAGTGTTGCTGGGGAGATCGAAGCGTACGTCTGGATACGACTCTTGCTCTGCGAAGAGCTCCTCCTAGTCCTAGGTGCTGCTCCTGTTGCTACTGCTGGTGGTGAAGCGACGTCGTCAGCAAGGTCCACTTGCCAGACAGCAGTTCCCCCAGCTTAGTGATATTGTCGATCACAGTGTCCTGCACGAACATGCAGCGGCTTGGCTCGATGAACGAGCGGATAACAAGGCGCATGCGACTGCAGCCCGAGCTAGAGGCGTTCGCTTAGCTCATGGAACCATTCAAAAGTCTGAAATAAACGCACTGTGACTGATGTGGCGCAGTCACACATCCAGAAAAGCTGACAGACACGTCGATCACCTGTAACGTTGCTCTCCGCTACTGTAGTTTGCCATCAAAGTGACTGGACGTGGTGACCGTGACGTCGCGGGTAGCATTGCTCTTGATGTTCAAGGTGCTTTACGACGGCTCGAAGACAAGCGTGGCACGTTCACGCAGATCGTCGATGAGACGCGGGGTCCGGATTTTTTTCGATCATCCACGGATGAAAAATAAAAACGCAGATTTTGTGAAATTATATGAAAAAAGAGCAACCAGATGAAAATCAATTTGATTGGGCTCACCCATGGCTTTACAAAATGAACACCCACTTTTGTCAATATGGAGTTATATTTAATTACAAATATATGACTTTACTAACTTACTATTTACAACCGAGGACTTCCCGAGAGTGCAAGTGACCCATCGAGCTTCAAGACCTTCCCCTGTCAACACTTCCTGGAAATGCAGTAATAAGGGCGGAAATCTCAGAGCAAGTGACGCGAACCTTCACATTCGCTTAGAAAGTGTATACACAAATGCAATATCTAATCCTGGCTGCAGGCCGACAACAGCACCCGCTCCATCAACTTAGACAGCAGCAATACCTTTCGGGTCGACGGTGGCGACGATAACGAATCCTCTGGTGCATCTGCGGCGGCAGAGACCGTCACGACATCAGCCTCAGGACCTCGGCATCGATTTCAACATGGAGCAGCCTCTGTAGGTGATGAACCAGCTCAGGGCACCACAGCCCAAGACCTGGCGACCGAGCCAGGAGCAGCAGATCCTGGACCGACGAGAGCGAGTAGCTCCAGAACCGATGACAGCGACCATGACGACTACCACTGCTGCATCTTCGGCAGAACTAGCTTGAGCATGACGGCTCCAGTGAGTACGGTAACTACATCCTACATCGCCACCGAATAGCGGCCACCAAGAAGCGCTCTGCAAGGAACGGATAGACTTATGACGTTGTCAAAAGACAATTTATCCAGTCTCCGCGATGAAGCCAATTGCGCAGGCGGTGAAAACATTGGCATATGACAACAGAAACTCGTCATCCCATGCAGCGCAGCCAGTCGTGGCCCCTCTGCGATGGACAGTGCCAGCAAAGTCATTGCTATCTGCGAAATATGAATACATAGAACACGTGCTTGGGAGCAGCGACTCAAGTAAGACGCCGACTTGAATTGATTCATTGCTATCTAGCTCGTTGGAAACTAACACGCAACTTGCACGGGCTCGCGCTGCCGCCTTGCTGTACTGAGCTATCTCCACACTCAGCCACTGATGCTGGTTAGCGCCATCCAGAGACTGTGCACTGTGTAGTGCAGCTTGGTTCGTAACACTGATGAAGATAACCAATATTCTTGGTGCTGAAAGTTGATATCACTGGGGGTATGTCACTCGAGCGGAATAGTACAGTCATGTCATAAAAACGTGGGGAGCCCTGTATCGTATACGAATTGATAGTCTACGCGTTGTCACAAAAGTGAAACGAATATCAAGTTTATATCACTGTGAAATGTTGCTCAAGTGGAATATCACAAGTGGAGAGAACAGTCATGCCATTAATATGAGGAGCTGGGAGATGAAAGTTTCGTAGCCACTGGTTTGGAAGAGAGAAGTATCCGCTGTTGAACAGCCGTGTGTTTGGAGGGAAGTGAACCAGTACATTTAAACACATAGAGTGCACGAGAAGAGCCATGTCCGACACCACTGAAGCTTTCAGCAATGACTCTGTGAGTACGACGTGGACAGCCCAAACGAATCAAGCACCGCAGAGAATCCCGATGGGTACAACAATGATTGCGGCAGCGATACAAGTGTCGACATCAACACGCTGCCTGGCCTTCTTCAGACGGACGAAGATTACACAGCCATCGGGCTCTTCATGTCTTGTGAAGATGCGCGAGTGTACACAGCCGAGCGCTCCTATTTCGTGTACCTATCCGGCTCAACGTCCACGAGTGCCAACATCAAGCGCTATGTGTACAATTGCAGCTCACACATCGCGTGCTCTCACAAGACGCGGATTTATGATAACTTTCTTGGTGTGTTGACACGTGAGGTCGCGGGCCGCCATCCTCTGGCCAAGTGCACAAGGGCATTCGCCGGTCCATCTGATCAGAGACCGACCATTTTCTGCTGATGTAGGGGCCAACAAAAGTGCGCAACAAGCTCGACCACCGATGGCACGTAGATGAGCCACTCAAACACACAGTTCTTCCGTCAATAAGTCAACTGAACAAACGGAAGCGGTACCTGCAACGCATGAACAGCTCCATTGAAAATCTCCAGCGCCTTCTCGGACGTGATGGTGTGGGCCTCGTCGAAGCTGTGCTCCTCAA
The DNA here is from genome assembly GCA_023334015.1 of Globisporangium paddicum. Lineage (NCBI taxonomy): Eukaryota > Oomycota > Peronosporomycetes > Pythiales > Pythiaceae > Globisporangium > Globisporangium paddicum. The sequence continues at coordinate 11,708 of JAASFV010000923.1, forward strand.
AGGAGGCTTTTTTTCTCCCCATGGCCACCTACGATGCCACAACTGATGCTACCGAATTTGCCAAGCTGCCAGTTGACCACCAGAATGATCTCATCATTCTCCGTGTTTTCTGCATGATAGGTGTGGCTCCATCTCTCGGGCTCGGCTTCACCTCATGCAAGCTTTTTCGAAACGCGCGGCTCGCAGTACAGGGACAGGAAGTCACAGGCGTGTTCGGAATGGCAGGTGGAACGTACAAGCTACACTCCAGCGGATGGACGCTGATCGATAATGCATTGTCGGCCGCGCTTACGGCGTCGCAGAATGACGCCACCGCGCGCAACTAAGTGCTGCATAGCACCTGATCAAGGACGCTGACCGCAAAACGCGCGGCGCCCACGTCAAAGAAACGATTAGGGGCAACGAGTGGGACGTGACGGTGCACTCGGTCGTGAACGCCACGGGTGCGTCACCAACGGCATTCGCCTCGTGGACGACCCGACCAAGAACAAGATCTGCGTACCTACCGCCGGCGTGCACATGATGCTGCCAGGTCACTTCTCGCCGAGCTCCGCGGGCCTGATGATGCCCAAGACCACGGACGGCCGCGTGCTGTTTTTTCATGCCGTGGGAAAACGGCGCGCTCGCCGGAACTACGGACTCGGAGTCCGAGATCACGATGCTGCCGTCGCCGACCAAGTCCGAGGTGGATTTCATCATCGACGAGGCGAACTGGTACCTCTCGGTCGAGGTCACGCGCGCGGACATAAGTCACAATGACGGCACGACGTACAAGATCTCGCGCCAGCACGTCATCTCGAACTCGAGCATGATAACGATGGCAGGCGACAAGTGAGTGACGTACCACCGCATGGCCCGGGACGCGATCGACAAGCTCGTGGAGACCATGTCGGAGCTCTAGAAGAAAGCCTCGCCGTGCAGGACCAAGGACGTGGGATCATCGGCGGGGATCGCATCAGGGAGGTCTGCAACAAGACGTTCGACACGATCACCGTGACGCTGCGCGAGAGCTACTGCCTCGACAAGGACGTCTCGTAGCACCTCACGCGCAACTACGGCACGCGCGCTGCAGATCGCCGAGATTGAGCAGGCGAGGTTCCTGGACCGCAAGCCCAGCGACCACCCGCCCCAACTGCACAACTTAACCATATCAAGGCCGAAAGTTGTTATGGCTACTACATGACAGTAGATTGAGTTGTGATACGGTAATAGCCTTAGTAGTGTGGTCTCCTTCCTCCAGCACCGGCAACCCGACATCGTCTGCTGCCCACTCCCCGGTTGCGACGCACCGGAGATCGAGCGACACCTGCTCTTCGAGTGCGACCGAGCGTCCCAACTCTGGGAAGTCGTCGGTAGAGACTGGGCGCCCCTACTCGGCACCATGCCGACGTGGGCTCTCATTGTCCATCCGTCATCTGTACTAGGTCCCCGCTCCCG
>JAASFV010000924.1:0-13143 GCA_023334015.1 Globisporangium paddicum
CGACTGGTCCGATCGATGAGCAACCGATGCACCGCTGTTTTAGAGCTCAAGGGGAGTAAGACACCATATTAGCAACCGTTGATGCTTGCTTAAACGCTTTATTACCAATGTTACATGCTTGGTCTTATACATATTTCCACCACCAAAATGCGTTATGTTTTATTGCTCCATGGTTTTTTGGTTTTGAACGCTGAAATTAACACTGCCGGCGGAACACGTAAACAGAAACCATGTGTCCAAATTTCAGTCAATTTGAAGCAAAATCCCGTTCAAGTCATGAACAAATCGGGTGGTCTTATACTTTTTGCCACCACTGTAATTAACATTAAAAAAAAGTTAATCCAAATAACGCCAATGATGACCGCTTACAGTCAACCAGCTGGACAAGGTTAACGCCATCTCATTGGTGAAGACTCCCATCCCAGTCTCCTGGAGCATCTGGGGAGTCCCGTCAGATTAGATTGTTGAAATTACCAATCACTGCACGATTTTGTTCTCTGAAGACAGATGGAAACGCGGCGCGTTCCGCCTTTTCAATACAGGTACTGTACTGTAGAAGCAGTCAGCATGGTCCACCTGCTCCGACCCTGGAAGCCCACAGTGAGAGTTGCTCAGCATCGCTTTGAATGCAAACTGACTGACAGCCATCCGGTCTTGATCTGTTGCGAATACAGTACGGCACGCTTTCCTGAGTCTCTCGGTGTCGCCTAGAAGTGCAGTCGACCTTCTTTCGTCACGTGAGACCATCGTGTCCTCTGGCCAACAGGCGAAGTGCGTGTTGGCTTCAGCTTGTATTCCTAGAAGCCCATGAGCATCCCAAGTCTTGCACGATAGTGTACATTTCGATATCTCGCAGCACTTACAAACGAAAACTTGTTGCCATCTCGAGAGGTCTGCATGTCAGCTTTTGAGAGGAAAGGCTCACCGAAGTGGTCCATCTGGGAGCGCGGAAGGGATTTGCATTCAGACAGATCTGGTGTCGTGACGTATGTTTAGTCTCATCAGCTTCAATTTGCAGCATTGAGAACCCAACACGGCTAACACCAGGACTTGTATACCGCTACTGTATTAATACAGCCTGAGACTTATGACAATGTCCAAATGCGAGGTTTGTCCTCCTTATTATAACTGACTGCACAATTGAAGAGATGGCGGCTTTCCACCGCTCTCACGTTTCCACTGTGTCTTCCACAGCAGAAGCGCATCTCAAGCACCCTCGAGGTCACACAAGAATCTCCCACCACAGCTCTACTGTAAACTTGCCTTCAAACGAGAACCTCTGACACGATTTTCGGAACCTACTATACGTTAATCAGGTTCATTCCCTTTCAACAGTCATGGTTGGACACCGAAGCCTCGAGATGGCCAACGGGGGATTTGCAAACGTCCGGTTCGGTGGGAACTTTGTCTGCGACGTAATACTTCACGTCGCTTTTATTAAAGCAAACAAAGACGCCATCGAACTGGCCAATTGCTTCGCTCGGCAGCTTTCCTAAAAGCGATCATTCCTCATCTTCGCCTCTTAGCAGCAAGCTCCTCCCAGTTCCCCCACCTCCACCACCACCATGTTCAAGCAAGTGTTCGCGTGCCTCGTCGTCCTCGCTGTCGCCAGCGGCAGCACCACCACGCTGGTCGAGGCCAAGCCGCAGCAGACCACCGAGCTCATCAGCACCGGCATCGTGGTCGCCAAAGAGGTGATCCCGATCATCGGCGATTTGATCAAGAAGAGCAAGAAGGATTGCCGCCAGGTGGCCTGCTGGGTCGCCACACCGTCGTGCTACAAGGCCGCTGCGGACCTAGTCCAGGACCAGATCTTCCAGGGGCGCGACAGATACTCGGTCGAAAGCATCGGCTCGACCGGCGCCTGGGTGCGCTACTGGCGCGTGCGCACGGGCGTCACGAAAGAGCAGGTCATCGCCACCGGCAAGTGCGATGACGGCAACGAGTTCTCCGTGTTCAACTGCCAGACGACCGGCAAGGTCCACTGCTGATTGGCTAGTTGGTGCTCTGTTGGTGTCTTTCGTAAGTCGCTTCGGCCCGACGTGTTGCGTACTTGAACATACTTGAGTCGAGAGAGTTCATAATAAGCAGGTATCGTTCATCCTATACTCTCTTTATGCATACAGCTCCTCAAATCTTATGCATATGATAGTACTGTCCTTCTATTAGCTGAAAATGAGTACTCGTTTGTGTGATTGGTTAAAATCGCATCCGATGGGGCACTTTCTGAACTTGGAGGGAGAAAGAAGAAAATGGCGGACGACGAGCTCATCTGGCGCGAGTGCCTCGCGGTCCTCGCTGCGCCGTCGCCTGCGTCGGCACTCGAGCCGGCGCTGCTGCCCAGTGGCGCTGAAGCTGACCCACAGCATCTACTGGACGCTCTCTACGAACCCCTGATGCACAGCGCACTGCCTGCTGCGTCATCCCAGTCGGCGTTGTTGTCACCATCGTCACCCCATGTTACAAAACCCAGTGGCCCGTCCCGCAACTCCACGCGAGAGAAGATGCAGAGAGAGCTGCGGCAGCTACGAGCACAGTGTGCAGCCCTGGAACACGCACTCAAAGCCACTCAATCGCGCAAGAGCCAGCAGCAACAACAGCCACAGAGCTGCGTGATGTTGCTCGCGACCTGGAAGTACATCGCCGAGCGCCAACTGGAGCAACGCCGGCGGGCAGAAGCTGAGAACGCGCAATTGAAACGCAAGATCGAGAGCAACCTGACAATCTCGCGTGCGTTCCAGCAGTCCGTCGGCGACTGGATGGCGTGCAGTGGCATGTTGGATTATGCAGCCAGCCCCCACCAGATCACACTCAGGTCCACTGTGTTCGCCGACCCGCGCGACTTCCACATCTACGAAACGCTCGTGTCCCAATTGGGGACTGCAGCTGCTCAAATGGACGCCGTGTTTCAGGAGAATGGCTTGAGTCAGTGGCAGCTGGACTCGCCCTCCTCCAGTGTACAGATGAAGACCAGATATTCGGAAACCAGCGACGCCATGTACATTGAGTTCCTGGACGTGGACGTACTCCCATTCCCTAAACACACGGTGTTTAACGCCTCGTGGCAGCGCTGGGAGCAGCGCAGTCTCTCTAAGAACAGCGACGTGTACGCGAATCTGCAGCATGCAGGCGACCTCTTCGCGTCCAAGTCGTGCTGTGAGATCTACTTAAGTGAGGACAGCAGCATCAGCATCGCGTTGGAGTTCCTGAGCGTCACCAAGGCTTTCCGCTATGACGACCGCATTGTGTACGTCTGGAGAGGGATAACCAAGTCCGACTCGCAGTTCCCAGGCGCGTACGTGGACGAAACGGGCTGGCAGGTCGTACGAGCGATCGGCAAGCGCGACGGTGACGAGGCCTTTGAGAATGGCTCAGTCGTGCTCACGTGTACGCAACTAGAGCCAAAGTGCAACCAGGCGTTCGATGAACTCCAGGCGCAGAGCCTGGCGCCGCTGGCGAACCTGGTGATATCAGCCTATAAGGTCGACATGCAGGAAGTGAGCGACCTGATGATGACCCTGCTGCTTCAGCATCCAACGTCATGAAAAAATGAATGTTTTATTTTATGAAGGAATCTACAGATGCCTCACAAACACGATACGCTCGTGCTATCGGAACACGATAGCAGCATATTGAGCATCATGTCGCTCGCCTCATCCATGTCCGCTTCGTAGACCGAGGCACACAGCGTCGCCAATGGACTTGCACCACTCACGTCACTGACTGGGAGATCATCATTTCCAATTCTAGAATTATCAAAATGCTTGGTCTCCATGTGGGCACACGTGAAGGTCTCGGTGGCTGCATTGCCGTGTTCGCTGGGCTTGATAAGCCACCAGTCCGTCTCGTCAATGTAGACACCAGGGAAATGATCATCCGCCTTGGTTACCCCTCGGAGAACATAGCTGATCCGGTCGTGTTCCACGTACGCTCTCACGACACACAGGAGGTCCATGAAGACACTCTGGCCGTTCGCCACCATGTCAAAGCGTACCTTCGACAAGATCGTCTCGCTAGTGTCGTGGCTGAAAGGCTGGCTGAAGTATTCGTAGATGGCGCTACCTGCCGGGATCTTGCGCTGGAGCCAGCACTGCCACGACACTTTGAACACCATCGCCATCTCGAACGGGATCGCGTCAGCCTCCATCAATTCAATGTACAGCGAAGGCTCTTTTGCTGCAAACGAAGCGCTGGGCCGAGTCTTCATATGCATGGTGGACGTCCTGGTCGCCACGTGCCAGTGCGCGAGTCCGTTCTCGCACATTACGCTGTCCATCCGATGGTGCTCCGAGTCAACTTCTGACAGCAGTTTCCTGTATATCTCCACATCGCCTGGGTCAACGGCTGAACTGATAGTCACTGCAAGCTGCGTGGGTCTCTGGGTAGTGATGACTGGAGCTGGCGTTTCTTCGTTCACTATTGAGCTCCACTGGCGCAGAGTCTGCTGCAGGTTGAGTGCGATCAGCTGTTGTTGCTGCGTCTTCGCTACGAGGCGCCAGTTCTCCTGCTCGGCCTGAGTGCGCAGCTCTAGCTGCCGCTCTGCAGCGCGCTTCCAGGTCGCAAGCAGCAGTGTCTGCTGTGGTGTTGGCGTCTCGAGCTCGTTCTGATTCTGCTGGAGCGTGCGGAGCTTCTGCTCCAGCTCGGCGCACTGCAACCGCAGCTCCTGAAGTTCGCGCTGCTGCCGCTCTCGCGAGATATTGCGTATGCGCTGGTTCACAGGCCGTTGGTTCTGCTGGTTACTTGAGCTGGGCGTATCACTGGCGGTGTCTCCTGCTGTGCTGGACGACGACGGACATGGAGTGGTCGTCATGTCGGAGACGAGCGCTGCTGCTGGTGCACTGAACGCTTGCAGAGCGCTTTCATGGACCAAGTCGTCGAAGAGGTCGACGCCCCAGAGCGTCTGCAGCGGCTCGTGCGCATCCAGATACGCGGCGATGTCCGCGAGGAAGACCTCGTCCCTGCCATCCTCGGCCTCCATTTTTACTTCGCTTCGTCGGAATCAATTGATCTGCTCAATTTCCCCTATTTTAGACCAATCAGCAGTCTTTTTTTTAAAAATGAATACTAATTGGTTGAAAATACCATGTGAAGTTGGTTCCCTCAGTGATGACAATGCTGCTAGAGGAATCGTCTCAGCGCGTACATTATGAAGGCAAATATTCTACACACTACTCCACATACAGACACACACTTACATTTATTCACATGAGCCTATTCACGACGCGTTTGCTGCAATTTCGCTTTGCGTCTTGTGTTTAACACTCTCCTCCAGGAGCAAGTTCTCGAGCATGTCGGTGATCTCCTGGAGGTCGTCATAGTACGAGTTCATCACGAGGTTCGTCATCGTGTCAGCGTCCGCCCGGATGCTCACGGTCGGCCCAGTGAATCGCTTGGGCTCGAGGTGCACGCACATCCTGGATAGACTGCCTGGGACTTGATGATGCTGATCATCTTGGGACGACGACGGCAAGTTGGTCGTGACGAACCAGCCATTCTCCTGCACGTACGCATCTGGGAAGTGGGCGTCACACCGAAACATACAGCGCCAGACGCTCACCATGCGATCTTCAAACAAGAAATCCTTGATCGCCAGGAGCATGTGGAAAAAGACCTCGGCGCCGTTGTACATCCGCTTGAGCAGGTGCTTCTCGGTCACGACGTTCTCTGATTCCCAGCCACCGAGGAATGTCACTCGGTTGGAGGACTGGCTCGCCTTCTCGGAGCAGACCTTGGCTGCGCGGTTCACTGTTTCGAAGTCAAACGGGGAGATCTCCACCTCGATGAGCTCAAAGAACGACCGCCACCGGCCGTCGATAGCCACGAGTGTCTTGGGCGTTGCGCGCATGTGAGGTTTCATGCTCTCAATCTGGTCCAATCCTGCTTCGTGGAAGGCGTCGTCTACCTTGGAATACGTCGCGTCAAGCTCTGATACGAGCATCGCAAACAACAGCTCATCACCAGGCTTGAGACTCAGGTTCTTGTGTTCCATCGAGTGGGCGAATGTGTTCAATAGTGCGGGTTCATCCGGCGTCGAAGCGTGTTGCCAGTTGTAGATAGCGTTCTCCATGCTCGCGACGAGCTCCTTCTGCGTCTTGATCATGCTCTTGAAGCGCTTATTGTCGCCCATAGCGCGCTCACAGGCCACGAGCTGGCGCTTGGCGATGCGCTCCCACATGGGCGCCACAGCGGCAGTAGTGCTTCGAATAGAAGACGACTGCCGCTCGTATATATTCTGCAGGTCGTTCTCGAGCACGAGTACTTGCTTGCGCAGCGCCGTGAGCTCGCTCTTCATGCGCTCGCGCGACGGATTGCCACTCTGTGGGCTGCGCTTGCGGGCCCTGATAGCGACACTCGCACTGGTGTCGCTTGCGCTGCTGCTGCTTTGCGTGTCCGACGCGTTTACCACGAACGCGATGGGGTCGAGGCTCTTGAGCAGCTCTTCGGTCTCTGCGAGCAGCTGTGCCTCGTCGAACTCTGCGCCGACGCTGCTGCACGCGACGACGAGCTGGTGCGTCGCCATCATCTTCTTTTTGGCTTCACGACGATTTTCGAATTTGAAGAAGAATCTGGAGCAGTTGATCTCAGAACCAGATCTGAGTAGGATGAGACTAAAATACTAAAATATTGAGAGTCGCATTTTGGTACTAAAAATAATATACTAAAATATTTAGCATTGCTCGAACTCATCCAGTACTGTACTCATTTTTGAAAGGCTTTCAAAAATTACACAATCGTAAAATACGACGCGTTGTGAATACCCTAAAATTTGTGTTCATTCTGACAATTTATAATTGAGACATCCTTCTATTAAGGTGGTTTCTGAGGCACATTGAAAACGGTGCATAAAAAGGAAGGCAAGTGCACGCGAAAAAATACAAGCGGTCAGGCGGAACAACATGCCAGAAGCATTGGAGGCCGCGACCAGCAAGTGCACAGCTATGGCAGAAAGAGATACAATGCGTTTCTGGTAGATGACTATGTGCATTTAAAAAAAAATGATACTGTGCTTGTACACAATGTTTCACACTGTCATGTTCATGGGGCTTCATGGGCCACTAGTCCGTCTCCTCTATGTAGATACCAGGGAAATGGTTATCCGCCTTGGTGATCCCTCGGAGGACGTAGCTGATCCGGTCGTGCTCCACGTACGCGCGCACGACACACAGGAGGTCCATGAGAACGCTCTGGGCGTTCGCCACCATGACAAAGCGCATCTTGGACAGGATCGTTGAGGTCGTGTCTTGACTGAAAGCCTGACTAAAGTGTTCGTGTAGGATCTTGCGCCGAAGCCAGCAATGCCACGACACTTTAGACATCAACGCCATATCGAACGGGATCGCGTCGGCCTCCATCACCTCAATATACAGCGATGGGCCTGTTGCAGCAGACGAAGCCTTGGACCGACTCTTCATGTGGATGGTGGACGTCTTGGCTGCCATGTGCCAGTGCAGGAGGCCGTTCTGATACAGCACACTGTCCACCCGATGGTGCTTCGAGTCGACTTCTGATAACAGTTTTCGGTAGCTCTCCACATCGTCTGGGTCAACGGACGTGTTGACACTCATCGCGAGATGCGTTGGTCTGTGGGTGGCGATGACTGGCGGCGGCGCGGGCGCTTCAGTTACCAATAAGCTCATCTGGCGCAGTGTCTGCTGCAGATTGTGGGAGATCAGCTGCTGTTGCTGCATCTTCTCCACGAGGCGCTAGTTCTCCTGCTCGGACTGGATGCGTAGCACATACTGCTTCCCAGCGAGGCGCTTCCAGGCCGCGAACAGCAGCGTCTGCTGTGGCATTCGCGCCTGGTGCTGATTGTGAATCTGCTGGAGCGTGGAGAGCTGCTGCTCCAGCTCGGCATACTGCAACCGCAGCTCTCGGAGTTCGCGCTGCTGCTGATCGCGAGCGATTGCGTACGGGCGTGTTCACAGGCCGCTGTAGTTGCTGCTCGCTTGAGCCGGGCTAGCCAATGGCGGTTCCTGGTGCTGTGCTGGACGACGTCCACGACGACGGGCTTGAAATGGTGGCGACCGTTGCTGCCGTCATCTCTCTCCATCTTTGCTTTCTGCACCTGATTTAAGTACCAGTAATCAAGTGGGCTCCGCGTTGCGGGATTTTAAGCCAATCATAAGTCTAATTTACCTGAATCTGAATGATAATTGGTAGCAAAACAAATATGCGGAAGTCTGAATCTTGGACCGCATGTGCGTTTTTGTTTTCTTCGAGATCGTCGTGTTGTCTGGCACCAGGAGCTGAGGAGCCGCTTATGAATGTCTCTAATACTATGTGGCGGAGTCTAGGCTGTTGGAGGAGTTGCTGCAGCATGTGCATCACTGGCGGTGAATACTCCTCCTCATACACTTTGCCATTGCGGACACACACAAACACGTAGTATTTAGTATTTAATATAGCTCTCTTGAGCTGCACTGATACAGTACTATTTAAAAATATAGTATCACTACAGCTCAACAGTGCTCAATCATGTTCCAGATCATAAATGATAAAACATGTCTAGCTGCATTGCCAGATAACTCGGGTATCTGGGAATGCAGGTAGGCAGGTTGCGCTGTGTATAATATATACCAATATTTACTAATAGAGGTGCTTCAGTGTATACTGTATACCTATATGTCAACATGCAAATGCGGATCCGCTCGTCAGTGACCTTTGCTTCAAGCTCTCCTCGATGAGCAAGCTCTCGAGCATGTCGTTCATCTCCTGCATGTCGTCTTGGTACGAGTTCATCACGAGCGTCGTCATCGTGTCCGCCTCAGCGCGGAGGCCGGCGCTCGGGGCCATGAAACGCTTGGGCTCGAGGTGCACGCACATCCGCGACATACTGCCCACGGGGGGTGATCCACTGGCGACAGCAGTCTGAGGCGCCACATTGGCCGCGAGGAGCCAGCCGTTTTCCTGCACGTACGAGTCCGGGAACTGCTCACCACCACACTTGAAGATGGAGCGCCAGACGACTACCGTCTGGTCCTCAAAGTCGTACTCCTTGAGCGCCAGCAGCATGTTGACGGCGATCACCGAGCCGTTGTACACGCGCTTGAGCCGGTGCTTCTCGGTGTAGATGCTCTCGGCGTCCCAGTCGCCCTTGAACACGACGCAGTCGGGGGACTCGCTTTGCTTCTCGCTGCATACCTTGGACATACGACTGACCATTTCGTAGTCGAATGGCGAGAACTCGACTTCCACGAGCTCGAATATTGATCGCCGCGTGCCATCGCTATCCATGAGAGTCTTTGGTGTCACGCTCGTGTGAGGCTGAATGTTGTCTGTTTGATGCAGTCCTGCCTCATGGAAGGCCTCGTCCACCCTCAGATACGTCGCGTCGAGCTCCGAGACCAGCATCGCGAACAGCAACTCATCCCCAGGCTCCAGATGCACGTTTTTGGGTGGCACTGCATCGCTCAACGAGCCCAACAGCACAGGCTGCGCTATCGCGACACGCTGCCAGTTGTACAGCGTCTCCTCCATGCTCACGATGAGCTCCTTCTGCGTCTTGATCATGCTCTTAAGGCGCTTGTTGTCGTTCACTGCTCGCTCACAAGTCACCAGTTGGCGCTTGGCGATGCGCTCCCACATGGGCGTCACGACCACTTTCGTTTCGTTCAAAGCCGCCGCTGCCGTCGCCTGCTGCTCGTGTATATTCTGCAGATCGTTCTCGAGCACGAGCACCTGCTTGCGCAGCAACATGAGCTCCTGCTGCTGTCGCTCGCGGGATGGATTGCGCAGTGCACCGGGCTTGGAGGTGCGTTTGCGGTTGCCGGTGGATATGGTCGTTGACTCATGACGAGGCGGCGGCGCACTCTGCGAGCCACTTGTGCTGGTGTCGCTCGCGCTGCCGGGCGTGTCCGAGAGCTCTACGAAAGCGATGGGGTCGAGGCCCCTGAGTAGCTCCTCGGTCTCAGCGAGCAGCTGGGCCTCGTCGATCTCGTCGCTCTCGGCGGTGCTGTATGAGACGTGGAGGAGCGCCATCCGTTCCGTTGCTTGGGCTGCGTGGCCACTGTTGAGTAATGAGCAAGTGATCTCCTCTTATCAAACATTCCTCAGACTCATCAGAAGCAAAAAAATCCACCCAACGCTGAGAAAAGGAGCTCTGCTTACAGTAGAACCTCCCCATATGGATGGGGATCGGAGGGCAGATAAACCTAACTTTGAGACATTTATCCAAAACTGGCGACTTCTCCCCCCAAAAAGGCACACTGCTTTGCAGTTCTCTTTACAAATCGCAAAGCACTTTTTTGTGTCAAGTTTAACAGCAGCGCCTCAAATGCGGACTGATGTGCCAACGAAGAAACAACAACTTGGTATTTCACTGTCATGTTCGTGGTCGACATGTATATATCTTTGCTTCAATGACGAAATCGTGCGAGTGAAATGCTGATATACCTAAGTTCATCGCCTCGCTTTCGTCCAATGCAATTATACAGACCACCGATCACAAGCCACTTACTACTTATTATATGTGGCCTGCATACAACTTGCAGTGTTTACTATGCTTGTGCGTTCATATTGACGCATATTGAACGCTAAAACTCCTATTTACTTTTTGTCTTGATATTTGTATAGGGAATCAGTTCATTTCAGACGGATATAGGCTGAAATGGCTAGGATGGATATTCATCCATACAACCCAATATACCCTTGGGGAGATCGGAAATACCTATCCATAAATCAAATATCCCTAACGAGTTGAGCCATATGTATAAGGAAAGTGTGTGCTCCTCAGACTCAGAAGCGAAACCCTCCGATGATTTGACCTGAGGCGACCGGCTCTTTTTGATTACGAGAACGCACAAAACACTGAACGCGTATCCAGTAACCACGCAGCTTTTTCGCGTCACTCACTCTCCAGTTGACTACAAGCCACGCAGGCACCACCTAGGAACGCTCATAGCATATCATCCCACGCCAGACGCCCCATGATGGTCTCCTATGCCAAGCCCCGGGGCGCCACGGCGCACTCGCCCCGCCACGACATGGCCGTCGCGCAGCTGCTCGCAGAGACCGACGAGCTACTCAGTACGATCGACCAGAGCGTGTTCCACGAGCCAGTCGACGGGGCTACCGACAATGTCGCTGGCAACCAAGGTGTCTTGAGGCGCATCAGTGGGGACAGTGGTACGGCTGCTGCTGCGGTTGCGATGACGACGACCACAGCACTAGTCAAGCGCGCGTGCAAGCCTAGCACGAGAGGCAACCCGTCCCGGGAGCGCATGCAGCAGGAGCTCGCTGATTTGCGTCGCCAGGTCGCGGAGCTCGACGAGCAGCTGCAGGAAGAGCGACGCACAACTCAGTGGGGCGACGCCGGTATGCTGATGTTGCTAGGGCGACGCACCACGAAGCGACAGAAAGAGCGACGAGAGCGATCCGAGACAGAGAACAAGCGCCTCAAGGCCCAAGTGGAAGCCCAGCATGCGTTCGCGACCGAGATGCAGCAGCGCCTGCTTTACAACTGGCAGCAGGCGATGGCAGCCGCGCAAGACCCAAGAATCTCGAGTCTCGTGCCATTCCTGAGCGTGACGTTCGAGCCTAGCGACGGCGTGTTGCTTGCACAGCTACTTGGTGAGCTGGACGACGCATTCCACAGAACTGAAGCGGCGTTCGAGAGCCCCAGTTTCCAGCACAAGGAGCCGACCTCGAGCACCTCGGAGCGCAAGCAGCGGCTCCCTGATGGCTCTACTCGCAGCTTTATGGAGTATGCAAGCTATGAAATCTTGCCATTCCCGCTCGCAATCATTCGCAAGGTCTCTTGGGCCTGTGTCAAGCAGCATCACCTGTCGCGAGCCAACTCGATCCGTCTCCCGCTGCCCAGTGACCTAGATCGCGACACGTTTGCAGTCAAATACCGCGCGCACCACAACAGCGCGGTCGACACAACATACTTCGACAGCGTCTTCATCATGCGGAGATACGAGACGAGTGACAGAGAGTTCTGGATCTGGCGAGGCGTGTCCTCCAGTGACCAGTGCACGAAAGACGTCCAAGTGGACGAGACGGGCTGGCTCGAGATGTCGGCGCTCTTGATCGATGCTCCAACGATGAGCTGTGGCCCTTCCAACATTGCTGGTACGGTAATCAAGTCCTCGGTTCAGTACGAGACCAAGCAGACGAGCAGCAAGCCTCGAACTCGGTACTGCGGCTCGAGGCCGGACGCAGCGGCCATCACGGCACGGGTCATAAGATCGTACGAGGACGACGTGATGGAGATGGTTGAGAAGCTAGAGACCGTGGTGCTGGAGGAGAGCCTTCGGACAAGAGCCCCATGAGCTGTCCGCATCTCAGCCATGATCAGTAAAGTTTGCCAAGCTAACCGCTCTATACAAATACTTGATTGGCTGAAATGGTGAGTAGACCACTCGCATTGTAATTCTGAGTTTCACATTTACGTTTTGGTATCCGCCTTTTCCGCGTAAACAATTAATCGTGCGGGATTTGGTTGCAATTTGGGAATCCAGATTCCGAGAACGAGGTTGCTTGTACGTCACCCTTCGGGAAACATCCGGAAAACAATTTCGATGCCGTCGCTTGTAGTTGGTGGTGGTACCTGAAGTGGTGGTTGTCTGAAGAGATGGTGAGGTTGCTGATTTTTCACCCTTTCGGATCTAAAGCAGCATTCTTTGCAAAAACACCACACATAACGCACAAGATTACGCCAGCAGATCATGAGTCGAAACAATCAAGGCTTGAGCCATGCACACGATTTGCAGTTAACGATTTGCTGCTTCTTACGAGGAGCCTGAGTGTGCGTCGCTACGCATACCGCATACGCAACAGCTCACTTTGTTTGGAGAGCAAGCTGTAAATTCTCTCCAGCTGCGCGGCATTCCTGTTGATTTTGGCCGTGGGCGAGCATACGGATAGACGATTGGCTGAAATTACGAATAGACCATTCTGATTGGCTGTAGATTTGACGTCCACTTTCTCTTCTTATTCTCGAATTACGATTTCGCTGCCCGCCTTTTTCGCGTAAACAACAGCACAAACGAACATCCCGAGACAACAGGATTTTTTAGAGACCATCGCTATTCAACCCAGTGCGCGTGCGACTGTCCAACGACGTCCATGTCGTACTCCAAGAACAGATCACTGCTCTTCCCGTCTGAGCTCGTGCGTCATGCAAGAGATGCGATCGAGGAC
>JAASFV010000925.1:0-13143 GCA_023334015.1 Globisporangium paddicum
AGCGACGTTCGTCGATCTCCGTCCTCAGCACGCGTCACAGCAGTCGTCGTCGAGTCCAGCTCCTCTGCGCGCCACTTGTCCTCGTAGTCACGCAGCTTCTCCTTCGAGATCTCCACGGCACGCCCAGAGCCAGTCTGGAACTGGCTTGGTATTCGAGGTGGACGTACGATTTGGAGGTTGGTGTTGAGTTGCGTTTGCTTCGATTTTTGTGAAGAGCTAATAACGGGCTGTGTCTGCGTTTGCGTTTGCGTAGACTGGTTGTTGGAAATTTGTGTCTCATTCGAACCAGCGAATATCAGCGACTTGTGATCTTGGTACAGTATACTGGAAGTGAACTTGTCTTGGCTGTACGTGATGATTCCTGGATCGCCAGTGCTCACCTCTGTATTCGTTGCTGCTGAAAACTCGTCTTGGTCATCGAATGAAGACTGTCTTGCTGTCAAAGAAGGTGAGTTGTAGTCTGGATAAGCTGCAGGTGGTGCGGCACGAACAATCGGGTTCCGAAGTGAGTTGCGAACGAACTGATTCGCAGGCATTGCCTCAGGATCCAGCGAGAGAAGGGAAGAAAGTACCACACCTTCCGAATAGCCACTTGGATCAGATCTTGCGTCTGGTGGCTCTTGATCGTAATACAGCTCTCCATTCCTCTCGTGTTGGTGGGAAAATGGCGACGGCGTGATGTCGTTTGTCAGCTCAAACGGAGTGCTCGTCTCCTGCGTGAACACGTCCTGTTGTGTGCGATTTGGAAAGTGCATCGACGCATGCTTGGTCGCTGGTCCGCTCCCGTACAGAGGTGGTACAGGCGTCTCTGGTCCCGTGCTCTCTGATTCGCCTGTTCGTCCTCGTTTCCTTCTAGCTTGTGGTGCTCGCCCAACGATCTCGTCTCCATAGCTGGACACCACTTGCGAGAGTAGCGACTGACTGTATCCAGTGAGCGAGTCCAGCTGAGTGAGCTGCGATTGGCTGCTGCCTGCTGTCCCCAAACATCTTCGCCGGGTCACACGCGGCGCTTCAAAGCAGAGCCGTTCCACGGCCGGGTCCTGGTAAATCCAGATCTGCATCGCCGTGTCAAAGTCCTGCTCAAAGACGTTCAACCCGCTCACCACGCGGTAGTAGACCTCGGCATCCTCGACACGCTGCGACGATCGCTGCGAGAACCCACTGTCGTCGTCATCCGCAACAGCAGAGTTGAAACCACCGGCAGCCATAGCCCACACACGTGTGCTGCTGCAGTTTGCTTGGTCACGCGCTCACGCCTGCTCGCCAAGGTCAAGAGCACAAACGAGAGTATGACACACACATACATACACAAACACCAGGTTGACCTTCAGTACGCTTCTGTCTTGTGTGTGAGCTGGTCGGTATCGTATAAGCTGCACGCACCTTGCGCTCGTCGCCGCTCTGATGCAGAACCGTCGTTGCTCTGATGGCCGCGCGCGCGGGCTTTGACATTTGCAATGGAAAGGGAAACCAAGAGGAATGCCGTCAAGGGTGTCGAAAAATGGCGATTTTCGACGCACGGGTTTTATTTTCGTCCAAAATATTCCGATTTCCTAAAAAGTAGATTTCGTGCAATCATAAAAAGTAGATTTTGTGCTGCCAACATAAAAAGTAGCTTTGGTTTGAATTTGTATACGTGCACAGTTTATGTGCTGGTTTAGGAAAGTTTCGATACACTCCGTTTTGTCGAAAACAATTATCGACACCTTCGCTAATTCCCCAACACACGCACAAAAGCACATTGCAAGATGGAGATCAAGGCCGAGGCGAGTGCGAGCGCGAACGCCACAGCGGTGACGAACCCGAACCCAGCGGCGCTCGCGGCATCTACATCCTCAGCAACAGCTGCGACTGCGGCGTCCCCGCCTGGCGTGGGCGAGCAGTACCTCTCGGAGATGAACAACTCGTTCGCCAAGGCGCTATCGCTCGTGTGTCCGCCGATCCAGTACCCGCCGCACTGCCGCTTCAACCCGGTGCAGCAAGACGCAGCCGACACGATGGAGATCGAGAGTCGCTTAGAAGAGCTCTTCCTGCGCGCCAAGCAGATCGAGCTGCTTTTTCTCAATGAGTCTGCCAGTGGTGGCGACGTTGAGCAGCCGAGCGACCTCGAGATGGAGATTCTCAACCTCGAGAGCGAACTGAATGAGAAGCACGACTTGATCGAGAAGTACACGGACGTGATCCGCGGCTGGGAGGGCAAGTTTAAGCGTCTGGAGAGCCGTATGGCGCTCGAGCGAGAGTAACTTTGCAGGTTTTCTTCATATCCATACATTACATATAGGCAATCTCGATCATTAATTGCGCTTTGATAGTATGTGCTCATGTTGAGAGACCTGGGCATGTGCTTCTTGACGAGCTCTTGGCTTTTTTAAATGCACCGATGTTTTTTATTCGTCTTGGTCGTTTATAGGTAGGTCTATGTAAGAAAGAGAGCGGAATGCCCATGTGAACAACAATGCAGCTGGCTTACCGGACTCAGTTGAGCGTCTCCCAGGCCTTGAGCAGCACGGCGGTCTGCTGGTGATTCCGCACGGCCACGCGGATGAATGTTGGCAGCTCGTAGCCGGGCTTGCCCGAGCGCACGGGCACGCCGTGCTGCTTGGCGAGCGTGCACGCCTGCTCGCTCGTGGCCACGGACTTGGTGTCGACCCAGATCCACGACAGGTACGGCTTTCCAAAGACTTCCCAGTGCGGGAAGCGCTGCGCGAGCTCGGCGACAATGTGCGCGCGCCACACGGGCGTGACCTCCCACGTCTTCTGCATGTACGCGTCGTCCTTGACGACTGCCGAGACGAACGCAAGCGCCATCGTGTTGACGGACCAGGGCACCTGCTTCTTCTTGATGGCGGCGGCGTGCGCGGCCGTGGGCGCCACGACGCTGCCGATGCGCAGGCCCGTGCATGACCAGATCTTAGTCCAGCTCGTCATGACCCACACGTTGATGTGGCGCGTCTCGGCGAGCTGCTTGACCCACGCACGCTGGTGGATGAGGCTGTCCTGGCGCCAGTGCGGGCCCACCCACGGCTGCATGCTCTCGTCGATGATGATTGTGTGGTTGTCCGGGCAGTACTCCTCAATGTACGCCTTCATGGCCTCGATGTCGAGGTAGTCGCCCGTCGGGTTGGTCGGGTTGACCATGCACGTGAGCGCGGCCGCCTTGTCGTCCCACGCGAGTGTCTCACGGCCGTCGGCCTTGCTGGAGCGCTCGTACTCCTTGTACTGCGTGAGCGTGCCACCTGGGCGCCAGCCGCCGCGCGGTACGCTGCGGATCACGAGGTCGATGAGTTCGGACGCGCCGTTGCCCATGAGAAGCAGGTCGAGGTTCTGCGCCCACTGCTCGCCCGGCCAGAGGAACTCCGCGAGGTGGCTGATGGCCGGCTGGAAGTCCGCCGGCGGGTAGTGGTGGATCGTGTGGATCGAGCTCGCGGCAGCCTCGAGCGCGCCCGCGGGCGTGCCCAGGCCATTGGTCGTCACGCTGAAGTCCTCGGCGAAGTTGGAGAGGAACTTCCAGTCCTGGCCGCCGTGGAAGGTCTGCGTCTCTTCGTCCCAGACGGCATTGGTAGGTGCAGGTGGTGCGGACGAGGCCATGGCGTAGAGGCTGCTGCTTGGAGAGGAGGCGGGGGCTTGCGAGGGGCAGGCGGCGAAAGCGGCAATGACACATGTGAGGGAATCTAAACACGCGTGTTGCATCCAACACGTGGGAGATGGGGTCAGCAGCGCATCTTCCCGAGATGGCTGGAATTTGGCTCTTTTTTTTACTATGTGAAATTCTACTTTTGAATTGAATCTGGATCTTTGTATGGAAAAGTCTATCTGCGAGTTGTTTTCCACGATATTTATTTTGGCCAATCAGCGTATGTTTATGTGGACCACATGGCCCTGATTTTTCGATGATGGGGTCCACACCACATTCCTGATTTTCGGGCCACCAGCAGGTGTTACGTTTAACACGCGAAAGAGAGAGAGTGAGGAGCTCCGATCTGCTGCGTGCGCCTCTGTCTCTCTCTCGCTGTCTCTACACTGCGTACGCGTGTGGGTGATTAAGCATCACGTCTGTACCAGTAGCTCTCCATCATGACGAAGCTCACGCTGTCGTCGCAGACAGCGACAGCGACCAGCAAACCTTCTCGGCGTCAAGATCCCACCACCACCAGCACCAGCAATGGCACCAGTCCACCGCAGCAGCAGCTCCAGCAGCACGCGACGGAGCTCACACCGCTCATCCCGACGAACAGCCAGACGAGCTCAGATGACCATAGCTCCCTGCTCGCGACGTCGCCGTCGGCGCAGCTGCTCCTCTCGCCGGCCTATGCGGCCGCGTCGCCATCGTCATCGCCGTTCTCGCCTTTCCACCAGGCCGGTGGTGGCGGCCAGCGAGCTCCTGGATTTGCATCTCCAAGGTTCACGTCACCTAAAGCAGGCAACCTCTCTGAGCTTATCCGCAGCAGCAGTCGTGCAAGTCCAAGAGCCACAGGCGCATCACCAAGAGATACTGGTGGCGATAGTCACGCTCACCAGGGCGGCAATGACGATGTGGATGCAGATTTTGAAGACGAATATGAGAACGACGATGCAGAGCAGCAGAGCGGTGCAGAGGAGGAAGAGGCGAAGGACGGTGGTGGACAGTACGCATACTTTGCGTCGCCGTCCAAGATCCTGTGCTCGGCGTGCATGAAAGGCGACTACTTCCAGGCGCAGACGGCCGTCGAGATGACGCTGAAGACCACAGAACGAGCTGCTTTCGCCGTTGTCGCCGCTGCGATGCAGGAACGTGGCGAGGAACTACCGCAGAATCAGGAAATCCCTCTACAGTGGCGTCGCATGCAACAGAAAATGGTCTCTGCGGCCGTGTTCCGACTGCTCACAACCCACGAACCTCGTCATCAGATGAACGCGTTGCACTTGGCCGTGCTCTACGACCACCCGACGCTCGTCGAGTACCTCGTCATGATTGCAAAGAAGTACTGTCCCGCGCCGTCTTCTTCCACCAGCAGCAGCCATCACAGTTGCAACAACAACAGCCAGGGCATCGCTGAGAAGGACATGGAGATGGATGTGATGGTATCTGGTGACGGCTTTGCTGGCACGTTCAAGGATGTTATTGACGACCCCTGTGGCGACTCGAAGCACTGTGCGACGGCGCTCATGCTGTCCACCTCGGTGGCCTGTGCGATGACGCTGATCGATAACGGGGCCGACCTGAACGCGAGAAACTCGTCCGGCATGGCGGCGCTTCACTACGCTGCAAGTACGGGCAACGCGGGCTTTGTGAGTCTGCTCATCCATCGTGGCGCCGACGTGAACCAACGGGACGCACGCGGCGCCACAGCGCTGCACTGGGCCGTCTTTGAAGGCTTCCAGTACACTGCGATGCTGCTCGTTGGGTACCACGCGGACCAGGGTGTGCGGGACTCGGAGGACCAGACGGCGCTCATGATCGCGAGCGCACTCGGCGACGCGTTCCTGGCCAAGCAGCTCGTAATCGAAGGCGCCCCGTTGAACGCAAGGGACAAGCACGGCCGGACGGCGCTCGACATTGCACGCCAGGGTGCGCACTTTGACACAGTCGGCGCGCTCAAGGCTGGCTCGTCGGACCGGTTCGTGGCCTGGGCGTCTCGTAAGGGAGCCACCGTGGTCTTCTTCTGGGTCATGGTGCTCGCGGCCGAAGCGCTGTGTCTGCTACTGTCTATCCCGACTGTAAGCGACCCCAAGTGGCACGTGCGCTTCTCGATGGGGCTCTGCGCAACTACGTGCGCGCTATACACGTACGTGTGGCTCAAGGATCCCGGGTACGTGGAGAAGTCGCACCAGCCGGCCTTCGAGCTGCTCGCGTCCGAGTGCAACTCGGTACCGTGCCCCACGTGTGTGACACTCAAGCCGCTGCGGTCCAAGCACTGCTCGTCGTGCCGCCGGTGCGTCTATCGGTTCGACCACCACTGTCCGTGGATTAATAACTGCATCGGCGTCGGCAACCACGCGGGCTTCCTGGTCTTTCTGAGCTCACTGGCGCTCTACTGCGGCTACATAGGGATGCTCTCGGCGTCCACACTGCTAGGCAAGCTGCCATTACACTCATCGTCTGGAGTAGGAAGCAGAGGACATCACTCATGGGGAATGATTGGTCTGCAGCAGCCGGCATGGGTGCGAAGCGACAGCGAGTCGTCGACGCTCGTGCTGCGCCTCATGCACGCCTTCCTCCTACTCTGCTCGCTCGTCTTCGGGCTGCCGACCACCGCGCTGCTGGGCTTGCAGCTGCGCAACGTGGCCAACAACCTCACGACGAACGAGGTGTTCAACAAGGACAAGTACCCGTACTTGAAGACGCCCATGGACGAGTTTCACAACCCGTACGACCACGGCTGCGTGCGCAATTTTGCAGAGGTGTGCACGGGCCGCAACGTCGAGGGCTTTGTGCACAAGGAGCTCAGTTAACATAACGAATAGAGGAGCTCTCAAGGTCAAGAACAAGAAATTTGTCAATACTTATTCTTAAGATTAGTGCATTGCGGGCTTGCTCACCGACGAGTAACCCTTGGCAGCTTGGACGATCTCGCGCACGATCTTCTTCTCCTCCTTGAGCTGCAGGAGCTTTTCCTTCTGGCGCGCGTCATGGAGCGCGTCGTGGCGCTTCATCTGCACACGGCGTCGGATCTCCTCCTCTTCCTTCGAGCGGCGCTGCTCGCTGAGCTCGGCGATCCTGAACTCCTGCTCGATGATCGAGAGCTTGGACTTTTGCTTCTCGAGGTCCACGATGCGTCCGCGCTGGTCGATCAGCCCGGCGTCACTCAGGTGGCTCTGCAGCGTGCGGCTCTCAAAGTGGTGGCGCAGGTTTCTGTCCACAAGCGCATTGTACTCGGGCAGGCGCTCCTGATGCACACCCGAGAGGCTGAAGCCGCTCTCACGCTGGCGGAGCACGTCCTCACGCTTCTTCTTGCTGGCAGTGAGGCTGACTGCGGACGGCATTTAGTTCTGCTGAGAGGCTTGATGTTCGCTTGGCTGCACCACGAATGACTCGCTCGCATGTGGCCTTGATGGACATCTCATCAGACCACGCAGCTTATTTTTTAGACTCGATCGCGCTATATTTAGCTCCTCGGATCAGAGATCCAACAAAAACGAGTGGTGACCATACGATTTCGACTGTTAAATACGTCCCCATGAGCTCTCTAGGCTTCTACCAGGTCTCTCGTCGCGGCTGATCCTCCACGTCGAGGTCCATCGATACGTCACCATCGTCCAACGAGTCCTCTCTCTGCGCAAACGGATCGTCACCTGAGTCAAGCGCGTCGCCCTCTTCAGAGTCGCGGCCGTCAAGTGGGAAGCCGTCGTCCTCTTCTTCCTCGTCATCGTCATCTTCGTCGTCCATCTCGTCTTCTTCCATGTCGTCGTCGTCTTCTTCCTCATCATCCTCTTCATCACCTTCAAGGCCACGTCTGCCATGCTGATCCATTGCAGACGCGCCGCTATGAGCAGCAGCAGTCCCAGCGCTCACGTGCGGCGAGGCACGGTGGAACTTGACGCCGATGGGCACGGGCGCCTTGCGCTCCACGAGCGCCTGAACCATACGCTCTAGCGCGAGCTCCTCGCGGTCGAGCGCATCCAGATCGAGCGCGTACTCCTGCGCCTCGCACATGCGGAAGCTGCTCGCGCCGTAGAGGTCGCCCACGGATGCGCTCAGAGCCGGGAACTGCGCCGCGCCATAGTGAGCCATTCCGTTGTAGCTCTTCGCAATACAAACGGTTGCTCCCTCTTGAAAATGATACCGCATTTAAGAGGGAAACCTGAAGCGACGCCAACCAGTTCACAGCCAAGAAGAGCTACATAGTAAAGCAGAAACGATCGTGTACGTTCTCTGCCTGATGGCGGATCACCAAGAGCAGCAGCAGCACGAGTCGAGCGCCATGTCCCACCCACAGACGCAGCCAGAGCTGAGCTTTGGATTGGCGCTCGCAGCACGCAAGGACTCGGAGCACGAGGGCGAAGAATGCAAGTTTGACGACGTCATGGCACTGCAGGAGGAGGCCATCCAGGTGCGCCCTCACAACAACATCATGTGGATATAGTTTCATGATGTGGTGTGTGTGGATGTGCTCATGATGTCCTTATGATTGGACCGCAGGTGAAATTCCTGCTGCCAGATGACTCGACGATCTCGCACGATGTTCGTCTAAACGGATGGATTTTTTTTATTATTGAGATGTTGCAAAGTAGAGAGCTAATTTAATATTGTACGTGCATGTGCTGCTTGTGGGTCGGGTGATACAGTTCAAGAAGGGTCACACAGTGACAGTTCTCAAAGGCTTTCTGGAAGAGGAGCTCGAGCTCCAGCAGCACGACACGGTACGTCCAGCCCTCTCATGACTATCAGCAAATACTGCGGCTGAGTCCATTGATTTGCTCTTGACATAGCAACTCTACCTGGAGAACCGGCTGATGCTCGACCCATTCTCGCTCACGGACTTCAAGTGCGTACTGTCGGCCACCTCCATAGAGATCGAAGTGCGGCACGCGGCGGCCAGCGATTCAGGCTCTGCGTCCCGTAAATAACACCGCGCTGCCAGGCTCAATATACAGATGTGAACACTCTCTACAGCCTCGCTAGCATTTCCTCATCATAGACCAACCAGCTTCAAAGAGATGAAGCCATCTTGGAGCTGTTGGTGTGCACCACACCATATGATTTCCAATATGTGGGCCACACTTTTTTATGTGAATGTGACGCGAAGGTGGCGTAAATGTTGCAGGAAGGTCGCTGCAGCGCTTTTGGTGGTGGCCGCCCAGTTGAAAAAAGCCGCAAGAGGGGAGAAGATGCCGTACCAAGTGCTCCCGGGCCTCGTGATCATCGGCGGCGCCTTCACGCTCATGGGCGCGGGCTTCGGCGCCGTCAACAAGTGGCAGGCGCGCAACGAGCAGCAGGTGCGTCTCTCCCGAATTTTGGAACTCTGTGGCTCGCTCAGCGGGTCTTTAAGAGCCGACTCTATTGAGCTCTTCGCTTAAGCTGTCGGCCTATGAAGAGCTACCGAGTTGTGTTGAGACTGTTGAGTGTCTGTGTGTATGCGACTTTCATTATATAAAGATGGAGGTACTGATGCGCTGTATGCTCTGTACTGTGGTTCGCTGTCGATGCGTGTTTGGATGTTATGTTTATCCTTACAGAGCAAATTGCAGCTGCTGACTGACTGGGACCGCATGATGGACGAGCGCGACCGACGAATGACGGCGCGGGCGAAGCTTCTCGCGGAACAGACGACACAGCATTAGCGTCTCTGCATCAGCTGGCTGTCGGGACACAGGCCGCACGTGCTCACAAGAAAGAGAGAGAGGACGAGCGAGAGCTCAACTGGAAGCTGCTGAGAGCTCAACACAAACAACTCAGAGATGGCTGAGCTCTCCGTTCGCTTGCAGATGTGCTGCTGCTCTCAGCAAGCAAAGAGATCCAATACCAAGTATGAAGAAGAGCACGTGAACATGAGAAAAAGAAAACAGAGCTCAGTGTTCAGATATTGCTTGCATACTGCCCAGTGAGGATGATAGACCCACATGCCCAGCGCTCAGCATCCCAACAACCGAGAACTCAGCTAGGAAGCTGTCAAAATTGAGGTAAACGACGCAGAGATGGCTGAGCTATCCATGGGATACAGAGCTGCTGCTGTGAAGTAATTACAGATGATGAGACTGAAGAACTACTCTTGCTAACGCCAACCCGGAAGCCACACAGACACTCGTCCAAGTCGAGACCTCTTCGCAAGGCGCCGTCTCACTCACAGGTCACCTATCAGGTGTGGAGGCTGGACTGATGGACCTCTGTCGACAACTAGCACACATGTTGAGGACGCTCATCAAAGTGCCTAGTCAATCAACAATACAAGACTGAGCAATTTCATATCCTACTCACTTCCATCACAATATCAAAAGCAAGTCACGTGCTTCATAGTGGCTGCTGCTGGACAGACAGGTTTACTTTAGTTAATAAGAAATCCGACACGTTGCCACGCGCACACAGGGCTTTTTCTTTTCCGAGGAAGAACAAAAAGCCGTGGCGCACGCAGCAACTCATGCCGACGGGGGGTTGGGGGGAAATACTAGTACAAGCGGCGCGTTCACAGCGCCGCTACACTCCTCTCTCTCGTCCTCTCGCGCTCTCTCTCTCCTTCATCATCCTCTCTCGTCTCTCTCTTGCTTGAAGTCAGCTCAGCACCGCTGCTTAGGCCTTGACGCCCGTGCAGTTGCGGGCCCAGTGGCCCGACTCACCGCACTGGTAGCACTTGTCGGCGCTCGGGCCGTTGTCGTCCGGGCAGTCGCGACGCAGGTGGCCCGAGTTGCCGCAGCCGTGGCACTTGCGCGACTCGCGCGCGTCGTCCGGGCAGTCGCGACGCAGGTGGCCGGCGTTGCCACAGTTGTGGCACTTGGGCGGCTGGACCTCCTCCGGGCAGTCGCGACGGATGTGGCCGACGTTGCCGCAGTTGTGGCACGCACGGCCGCCGGTTGGGCAGTCGCGCTTGAGGTGGCCGGTCTTGCCGCAGCCGAAGCACGCGGCGCCGCCACCCGCGGCGAAGCCACCGGCGAAGGCACCCTCAGCCTGGGCTGGGGCCTCTGGGCAGTCACGGCGGATGTGGCCGGTGTTGCCGCACGTGTGGCACTTTCGGGTGTCGACGTCCATGTTGATCTAATGAGACACAAGCGACACAAGAGAGAGTGAGCAACTAGTTGGATCCATCATCACACCGTGCGATCTTTTCTGTGGGCCGCCGCATGGCACAAGCTGCGCGAAGAGCTCCGCTGCGAGCAGCTACGTGACGCGCAGCAAGCACCGAGGGCGAGAGCGACAAAGAGAGACGCCCATGAGGAGAGCGAGAGGCAGACGCGCGTACCGTGGGGGGGGGGAGGGAGGAAGAGCTTGCTGTGGGGTTCCGTGGAAATGCGGATTTGCGCTGCTGATTGATTGGCTCTGCTCTCCTTTTCAAAACAGAGCAGCGGGATACACAATACACCCCGTCTGAGAGGCGTCCTCCGTCCTGCCACTCATCAAGTTTCAGAGTTTTTTGTGAAATGAGCTGTTGTGGATTTTGACTTGGTGTTTGTATGAAAAAAAGGGACTTTTGTAAATGTGAGGATTCTGGATTTGATGTTGTGGACGGAATATATGTTTTGAGAGGTAAACATGGGAAGGGGGCCAAGTGGAGAGCAAACACAAACGGGGACAGGGGACCAAAAACACGGAAAAACAAGTCAAAGGAGAGAAGGGCTCGGCGACATCTATCGCAACAGAGGGCTTGCTTATCAACGTGAGTTGGGTACAACTTGTGGCTTGGCTTCCGTTCACGAGTTGCTGCTGCTGTGTGCGCAACAATGCAATGCAATGCTTGTTGCTGCTGGTGGTGGCATGTTGCTGGTGGTATGTTGTTGGTATTGTTTCTTGTTCCGCTGTCTCGACAACAGCGGAACAAACAGGCAAACAAAATTCTCGCATTGGACCTCTGAAACTTGATACAGGCTGCAAATCGGAGCACCTCAAATCAAGGTGATCAACTTTGAGGCAGGTCTTGATGGCCAGGTTTGCTGGCAACGCGCTGGCCATTCATGCATTCATATGCTGATTGTCGAGCGCTTGAGCTCGTGGCCCATGGAAAAGCGGTGAAAGGGTCACTCCTCCTCGTATTATGGATCTTCATCAATGAAAAAAGTATTTTCACCATTTATAGCCAATCATATTACGTTTTTGTCACCGAAAAGGTTTTGGTTGGTAGAAAACATACATTCTATATTCTTCCAGCCAATCACCAAGCTGATCTGATCTCCTTATCAGATCTGATCTCCTTATCAGATTCGACAGACGGTCTCAGCTCGCTGAGAGCTGATCACCAGCCTTCGATGGTAACTCCTTCCAGTGACCCCAAGGACCAGTGTGAGCGCTTCAGGTTGTTTCAATAGAGCATGAGACGCAGATGGTGACCACCATAAGGCTGCGTAACCAGGCCGTCGTGAAAATGGCCGATATCGTGCTCACTGACCTCGTCCAGACACTGGGCTTGGTCCCCACGCCTGCTGGCCCCTCATATGTCCGGAATCCAGCACAAAGTGCAGCCATTCGGAGTGCTCACGCACCCAAAGCAGACGACCGCGACGTCTCTGTGATCTCCTGCTGCAGCAGCACAAGTAGACTGAAGCAGCCTAGTCATTGGCTGGCGAATGAGATAACGCTGTATAATTCGCGCTTGGATGTCGCCAAAAGATCCTGATCAGTTTGAGCGAACTGACTCAGTTCGAGGACAGCGACTTGGACGCCATTCTCAACGCGTACAATCTCAGGAGGTAGCCCCTGAGAATCGCCACACACACTTGCTGGCGAAAATTTTGCCTCCAGCTCATGACTAATTACAGTCCAGGTACTGGTTTTAGCTCATGCCTAATTACTGAAGGGTATGCGAAGGACCTCCACACTTCTCATTCGACGCTCGACTGTTCAAGTCTCCACTTCTCTCCACCTCTCTTTCGTTTCTGCCTGTCGCAATGGACAACCGCGCGCTCAAGATCACCCCGCTGACGATCCTTGAGCTCCAATTCCGAGGCGCAATCGTCGCTATCCTGAGCAAGTCTCAGTGGTGGACCAAGTGGCAGGACCCGGCCATTCGCGCCAAGTGGCTCGTGGAGATCCAGGCGGGCTTCCTCGGTGCAACGTACGACCGATGCTACAGCTGGCCGGTGGATAACGTACCGACGCTCACTGCCCTCACTCGCATCGTGCGCAAGACGCACTCGCCCAAGAAGGAAGCCCTAGCGCACGAGTGGTGTCGCTTCGTGCGCTACGAGCTCATGTACAACGTGGGCAAGTACAAGCTCGAGCGCTCCGGAGTGCCAGGCGAGAGCGACTCGCACATTGAATTCTCCCCGTTCTCGGATGAGAATGATAACGATACAGACGAAACTGCAATGAGCCACAAGGGCAGGAAAATCGACGAGGAGACGTGGCTCGAGCGCCAGATGAATGTCTACGACTATCTCTGGTGGTATTGCGCGCAAGCCACGCTGCGCGACAAGCTCGCAGCTCTGCCAGTTCAAGAGTGGAGCATAAAGTCGCTGTCACCTTTGATCAGGGCCGCAAATAAGGGGTCCGACCCAGACGCACGCGCTCGTTTCGTGAGC
>JAASFV010000926.1:0-13132 GCA_023334015.1 Globisporangium paddicum
AAGAGCGACTCGAGCCACTTGCGTTGAAGCCGCCTCGGTTGCGTCACTCCACTCGGTTCGATGAAGCGGTCTACGAACTCTCCCAGCGTCGGAAAGGTGTCGGAGCCGTCGAAGAAGTCGATGAGCCGTCGGATGCCGTGGCGTGATGCGAGTGCCAGGCGATATGAACGCTGAGCACCGATGATCTGACCGAGTCCACGAGGCCGTTGCGAAGTCGGCGTGGTCAATTGAGACAGTATTCTATTGTGGTTGACAATTCGGCACATTGGTGTCTCAATTAACACAGATTTTAGGGTCCGAGTATAAATAATTCATCTCCTCTCAAGTACGTTTTTGTTGTTGTAAAATAAGGCAATTGACAACTGTGTCTGTAACGTTTAGCAATAATCACTTTATTAGTGGGCTTTTTCAAGGTGTCTAAGCCAAATTTCATTGTGCATTTCCTCACATTTCCGATATTTTTTTTATTGTCAGCCAAAAGTCGCTAGAGACAAAATGACAACAGCTAATGCGCTCGTTGTGGCGATCCGCCTGCAGCTCACGCTGCTCTGGTGGAAGCTCTGCGCGCTCTTGCTGCGCGTGCTGCACGTACAGAGCATCAAGCCCGCGAGCCAGTATTTCCACAAGGTTGTGGTCATCGGCGATGACTTTGCAGCGGGCGTCGGCGACTACGTCACGATCGGAAGCGCAGCGGGGCTCGCGCAGTATCTTGCGCCGCTCGTCAAGCAGAGCGACAAGGTGACAGCGCGCGCAAATGCACACCGCTTATGTGAATATGTGTACCGTGCTCACGCTTATGTCTCTCTCTATTGTAGGTGCGCCACACGTGGGAGATCATCAATGCTGGCGTCCCAGGATCCACGTCGGGCGACTGGTTGCTTAATTCACCAAGACAGGTACGCAAGAAACACCACCAGCCAGGTCTAGTAGCTGGGCCATTTGAGGTGGAACAATGACTTAGCTCACGGGATTGTCATCGCTGCAGCACTATAGCAGGGTGTTCAATTCGAGGAATATGGGCGACGCTGAGGTTGTGATCGTCGTGCTCGGGTCCGCAGAGCTCAGGTGCGGACATGTTTCTTTCTCTAGGTTGTGTTTCAAATGTGATGACGGTGATGAACCTGTATGTGTGCCTCTGATTGTGTCACTGTATAGAAATCCGGACGCCAACATGCACGAGATCAAGAAGAACCTCGTGTCAATCTGCGATACGCTGCGCAAGAAGGGCAAGCGCGTCTGTCTGGCGACCGCGGCGAGCGCCACGCCGCTCAAGAGCGAGGCTGCCACGACGCCTTTCAACGTCGCGCTCGAAGAGTTCTGCAAGAGGTAGTAAACACGCCGTCTGCCATGCTTCCTATCACCAGCAGCAGACCCAGTCACGCGCTCGCTCTTTTTGTGTCCTGATCACCAATTTAGCACGTCGACTGAAGACATCCCCGTGGTACTTGGGCCGCGCCTCGACACGTACGCGTTCCGCAGAGAGACCGCGCTGTCGTACGATCTCTTCCACTTCAACTCGAGCGTACGGACGCCTCGCGCTGTTTGATCTCTGTGCAACTCTCTCGATTCCTGAACCGAAGGGTTGTCTAATCGACCCGATATGTGGTCTTCTTTGTGTGTGTCCAGTCTTTCAAGCTGCTCGCGCGCAACACAGCCGACTTTTTGATCCCGATAATGACGGCGGTCGAATGGACGACGTGGAAGCAGCAGCTCCACCAGGTCAAGTACGACAAGGCGCTCTTTGACTGAGCCCAAGCGACGCAATCGCCAGCCGATACTGGGGGTCTCACAGGATTGGAGCTGGGCGTACTCGATCTTCCACACGCGCGATAGCCACGAGACGAACACGAGAGGTGCAGCAGCAATAAGAAAAGCAATCAAAGATTTGTTTTACACTCGCGTGTCCACGAACATGCCTCTCTCGTCGGGGCATAAGACGAGGCGGGCGTTGAGGCGGATCTCCCATTCGATACCGTCACTTGAGACTCGATTTATATTTGACGGTGCAGCAGCTCATTGGATCTCGACCAAACAAAGGTCCTCGTTGCGGGCTTCGTAGTTGTCCGGTGTCTAGAGATCGGCGGCTTCTTTCGCGGCGGCGTCGTCACTCGTAACAGCAGCAGCGAACGTATCATCCTGAGGCTTGTCGGCCCAGTATTGCTCCATCTGGCGGTCCAGCTGAGCGGCCTTCGGGTCAGGTCCCTTGCCAGCGTCGAACCAGTACGAGTCCATCTCGACATCCAAATCGTCGCCCGTGAGGTCCTTCTTGTCGCTGTCTCCGCGACCACCGCGGCCACCACGCCCGCCAACAGCACCGCCACGGCCACCAACAGCACCGCCTCGACCACGACCACGACCGCCACGGCCACCAGAAGCGACATGCTGCGGCTGCTTGGCCTGTGCTTTCGGCTGTTGCTTCTTCTGCTTGGCCTGCTTTGCGTTCTTCGGCGCGGGGGCGACCTGCTCGAGTCCCTTGCGGTGCTTGTCCACGACGTGCTGTCGCTTGACGCGATTGGCCTGGGCGACCTGCGCAAGCTTCTGCTTTTGCTGCTGTTGCTTCTGTTGCTTCTGCTGCGTCTCGTACTGCTTGAGCTTCTGCTTCTTCGTCTGTCCCAGCACTGGCATAATCTTCTTCTTCGGCAGCGTCACGCGCACCTGCTGCTGCTGCTGCTGTTGGCGTTTCCCATTCGCAACGGCTACCTGCTTGAACGGCTGTTGCTGCTTCTTCTGCGGCTTGGCGTCAAACTCCTTCGTGAGTCCCGAGAAGCGGCTTGAGAGCGGCACGGCCGACACGCCGATCACGCTGTTCTGCTGCGCGTTCTCCTGCTGCCGCTTGCGCGCAGGCGGCGCCGGTGGCGCGTTGCTCTGGATGCGGCGCTGGCCGCGCACGGACACGCGGCTGCCCGCGTTGCTGTTGTTGTTGCTGCGGCGATGCATCTTGGAGCTGCTCGTCGTGTGGTGAGTCTGTGACTTGTGTGGCTTTTGTCTCCTTGAGGGAAAATCGGATTCTGGCTAAAAGCTCACCCCAAAACAAAATATCGAAAGAACAAAACAAAAACCAGAGGACGGATGACATGGCTTTCGAGAGCGGGTGAAATAATAGCAAAACAATGTGAACCCACGCATTTTGGATCTGAGGAGGAGGTTGCGCGAAGGTAACGCCTTTTCGGATGCAAACATATATAAAAGAGAGGTTTCAAAAAAAGCAAGACGACAACTTGCCCGACACTTGCTCTGTGTGGCTGTGCTCTATAGACCTACCTGCCGCTGCTGACCACAGGGACCGAGTGGCTGCCTGTGTGAAGATGACGGGGGCAACTGCAGCGAGAGCGTCGGCGTCGCTTGCTGCGAAAAGCAGTGGCGAGAGGGTCGACTTTGTCGACGCGCTCGAGGCGGCGCTCGTGGAGAAAGTGCAGCACTACCTGGCCAGCTGCGTCTACGACAACGCGCGCTTCCTCGCTGAGCGACTCGTGGCGCATGTACGTGCACTTATTACGTAGTTGGTGATGGTGGTGATGGCTACTTGATGCTCGTGTGTGTGTTTGTGCTTGTGGTGCACTTGCAGCACCGGACTGAGGAGAATTTGTACCTGCTCGCGAAGAGCTATCACCACTCGGGCCGCGTAAACCAGGCGATCACCGTGCTCGAGGGCTCTAAGCGAGCTCAGAACCGTTACTTGCTCGCGGTGTGCTGCTTCCAGCAGGACAAGCTCACGGAAGCCGAGAATGCGCTCCGTGGTGACGGCGACCACCACTTTGTGGACGTGCAGGTGACCGAGCAGATCCCGAACGGCGCCGCGGGCTTGTATCTGATGGGAAAGATCTGTCGCCGAGCGAACAGAAGAGAGCAAGCAATCCTGTTTTTCACCAAGAGGTACCGTTATGTATTACATTGAGCATTTGAATGGGAGGCCTCTTAACGTAACTGTCTTGCGTCTGTGGACAGTTTGGAGGTGGACTTGACGCTCTGGACAGCGTTCGAAGAGCTATGTGAGCTCGGCGTGGATGTCGAAGCCACGCAGTTCTTCGGACCGGCATCATACATGAACAGCGGTGCGTGTGATTTACTGTATCTCTAGGTGTGCACCTATGAAAGTGTACTTATGCATCTCTCTATTGTTTGCTATTGTTGGGCGATAGATCAATCCGAGAACAGCGAGAAGACGCTCGATCTCAGTGAGCGTGATGCAGGCTCCGACACGGACGAGCTGAGTAACAACACGACAAGTGAGACCCCCTACAAGGATGAGTTCGCCACACCCGAGCCGCGCCCTCTGATGGCGCTGGCGACCCCGAAAGGTGCTACTGCTGACCCTCTGTCTCGGTTCACTGCAGCCAACAGACCTCCTATCAGTCACTCGGCATCGGCCTTTAAGACACCGAGCGCTGCCAATGCCAGCAGCAACCCAGCAGAGGTAGTGAAGAAGCCACGAGCGAGTGGCGTCGCAGGCAGCGGGACGCCCAACACACGCTCAAGGAAGAATTACCGACGGCCACTGACAGAAAACGACGACGAGTCATTCCGCCGCAACGCGCGGCTGTCCTTCTCGTCGGCCGTGGGCGAGAACGCTACGCCGGTATGAGCTAGTTATGATCGTCATGATGAGTACTGAGGAGTCCAACCGTTGCCTGTGCTAATGGAATGAATATGTTGCATAGCTATACTTCAAGCCGACGACGGCGTCAGAGACCGCGGTCACACCACTCGCAACGCGGCTGTTCCACAATGAAGCCACACCTGAGCCTGCGTCGACGACGCCAATGGGGAGGAGGAGGAATGCACGAAGCAAACGCGAGGGGCATCAGGTACGGCGCTCATGGCTGAATCATGAAATGTTGCTGGGGCTTTAATATCTATTTTAACTTTGTTGTCTTGGTGTTACTGCAGCAACTACTGCGACTCTTGAGCACGTTTGGCTCGATCTACCAGAAAATGAGCATGTACATGTGTCGAGAGGCGCTGTACATGCTGGAGCAGCTCCCGGCGTCGCAACTCGGGTCTGGCTGGGTCCAGCACCAGATCGGCCGCGCGCACTTTGAGATGGCGGATTACAACTCGGTACGAAATTGCTATCCATGATCGAGTTAAGCTCACCTTTGGATGTACCTAACAATTTCTGAACTGGTGTGCGGTTGTTGCTGGTCATAGGCACGCGAAGTCTTCAAGGCGATGCATCAAGCTGAGCCGTATCGCATGGAAGGATTAGATGTGTACTCGACGACGCTCTGGCACTTGAAGAAAGAGGTAGAGCTCTCGTACTTGGCGCAGCAAGTGACCGCGTTCGACAAACTCTCGAGCGAGGCCTGGTGCGTCGCGGGCAACTGCTTCAGTCTCCAAAAAGAGCACGACACGGCGCTCACGTTCTTCCAACGAGCGATCCAGCTCAATCCGTCGTTCACGTACGCGTACACGCTCTCGGGCCACGAGTACGTCGCGAACGAGGACTTTGAGAAGGCGATCAACTGCTATCGCCACGCTATCCGCACAGACCCGCGCCACTACAACGCCTGGTACGGCCTGGGCACGATCTACTATCGCCAGGAGAAGTTTGAGTTTGCCGAGTACCACTTCAAGCGCGCGCTCGAGATCAACCCGCGGAGCTCGCTGCTGCACTGCTTCCTGGGGATGGTGCTCCACTCGACGCGCCAGTTCGACGAAGCCCTGCGCGTGCTCGCGATCGCGGGCGAACTGCAGCCGCTCAACCCGCAGGCGCGCTTCCAGCGAGCGAACGTGCTGATCACGCAGCACCGCTACGAAGAGGTACAGTCTTGTAGGGTGTACCTATTTATCTCATTGGAGTGAATTTGTGAGCCTAACTGAGTGGCGGTGGTGTATCGTGGGTCACAGGCGCTGGGAGAGCTCAAGATCGTGCGCAACTTTGCGCCGCGCGAGTCATCGGTGCACTTTATGATGGGCAAGGTCGCCAAGAAGCTCGGGCGCATCGAGGATGCCATGCGGTTCTTCACAACAGCACTCTACTTCCACCCGAAGGACAACAACGTCATCAAGTCGGCCATCGACAAGATCAATGAGCCCGACCTGGACGACGACGACCGGCTGTAGCACAGACACACACTTACGCGTACCACTGAATAGACAAGATACACACAGCTTTGAAAAGTCCATTGTACACGAAGCATCTGGGGCATGGCTACGAGCGACAAGAGTGAAACGCGGTGGAGAAGCTCCTCCTAGAGTTGTCGCTGGACTTGTGTCTGATACAGTGGTGGCAGGAAGTATAAGACCACCTCGTATTTTACAATTAACACGCCATGTCATTGATTTTTTTTACGAGTGTAGATAGATTTTCGGACTCGCCCTTTAAAGACCAATCGTTTGGTGGTCTCCATTTTCCGATCCGAGCATTTCCCATGTCACAATAGAAAATTACGCCTCAAGCCGTCGGTGATGGTGTGGAGCGCGTTTTCAGCGAAAGAAAAGTCTCGCTTGGCTGTCCTGCATGGCAAGCAGAACAGCGAGGCGTATGTGCGCACGCTCGAGGAGAACCTACTTTCGTTCGCGCAGCTGGAGCATCCAAGTGGGTACACCTTTTAGCAAGAAAATGCCTCCATCCACCACTCGCGCTACATCATGAGCTGGTTTGTCGAGCGAGATGTGACCGTCATGAACTGACCAGCGCTGTCTCCAGACCTCAATCCAATCGAAAACGTATGGGCGTGCTCGCTCGTCGCGTTTATCAAGGTGGAAGGCAGTTCGCAAACAAGCAGGAGCTCCAATTGGTGCTTCTTCAAGCCTCGGACGAGATCGAGTCTGGCTATATCGAATGACTTATCCGATCGATGAGCAACCGATGCACCGCTGTTTAGAGCTCAAGGAGAGTAAGACACCGCATGAACAACTGCTGATGCTTGATTAAACTCTTTTATTACCAATGTTACATACTTGGTCTTATAAATATTTCCACCACTAACATGCATTATTGCTGTATTGCTCCATGGATTTTTTGGTTTAGAATGCTGAAATAGTAATGAGATTGGTCAACATACCACTTACTGTCCGCGTATCCACCGCACTAGGCCAGCTGGGGTACGCCCATGCAACTGTTGCCACAGAGGATCCGGCACGACCCCGACGTCCACTCCCCTTCTGTGCTCCATGCACACACCGACAAGCCGTCCTCAGCCATGTGCTTCGTTGGTGGACTTAGCTTCCAGTAGGGCCAGGGAACGCGTGAGCTGAGCTTCTCACGTAAGCGGGCGAAGCGAACGAGGAAAAGCTCTTGACTCTGAGATGAGTAAAAGCTTTTATGAATAAAATTGTGCGACCTCTGTCTCTGCTACTTGCGATCTTTCGCTCTCTCTGGTCTGCTGATATGTTCTGTGCTCTTTGTCGTTCGCCTGCTTCCTTCTCGGCGCTCCTAGGTCTTCCAGCGCATCTTCACCAATCAACGGCTCTCCACGAACCTGGATGCCACGACGCCTTCGTCACTCGCTCGGGTGATTCCCTAGTATCGCCGCCATGCTGCGCGTGTCCGTCTTCGCTCGACGCGTGTCTCGGCGTTGCTGCTGTCCGTCGTCTCACACTCGTCAACGTTTCTCACTGAGGCTATTACTAGATGAACACTGCCGGCGGAACACGTAAACAGAAACCATGTGTCCAAATTTCAGTCGATTCGAAGCAAAATCCCGTTCAAGTCATGAAAAAATTGGGTGGTCTTATACTTCCTGCCACCACTGCAAGACACAAATCAACCCTTGTTTAGACCACTTTTCCTACGGGCAAAAAATACTGGTGATCACAATAAAGTCTCCGGCTACAGAGAGTCGATAATGAATTTATCGGAGACTTAACTCCACAGTAAACGTGTGGTCATTTCTTAAAAATTCACCCAACGACCAGCAGCATCACTCTGCCTCATTTGCAGATTCGCCAGCACCTGCTCTCACTCACTCTCTCTCTCTCACTCTCTCAATCTCGCACCGCGCTCGCTATGAGAAGAACGACGCCGATGGACGCGACAGCGGCGCTTAACGTGCTCACGAACCGCAGTCTGCTGGCGTCCGCAGCCGCGTTTGAGTCTGGCATATCGTACTCGGCGCACACGATCAAGCAGCAGCTCATCTGCGCACGCAGCGCGTACAAGGTCGGCGACGTGCCTCCAGAAGAAGACGTCGTGCTGTGGTAGAAAGCGATTTGTGCTGGCGACAGAGTGACGCTCTACGCGCTCCTCGAGCTCACACGTGCCTGCGTTAGAAACGGCTCACTACCGTGCTCTCCGGGATCCTGAGCTACACTCTTCTGCACACGAAAGACTTGAAGCTGCTCGAATTGATTGACAGCAACTTAGGCAACAATGCGGAAAGGCAAATGACGACAAAGGCGGATAGCCGTGTGCTGGGGGAGCAGGGCGACATGGAGATTATCAAGTGGGCCTTGGGACGCGGCTACAAGCTTTATCCTAGCGTTGCGTATGGCGCTGCGAATAAAGGCCACATGGATATAGTGCGGTTTCTTTACGAGAGCGAAGACTTCGTCATCGAGTGCAAGGAAAGACTGCTTGCAGTAGTGGCTCAAGCTCGGTAGCTCGACGTGTTCGCGTTTATACTGGACAACGTACCCGACTGCACCCACAGTAGTGCATCCAACGATGCGGAGCATGATGCGATCACCTTTGTTGCAGTGCGCGGTGATCTGGATGTTGTCAAGTTCCTGCTTGAGGGACGACCAAGTGCTTGTATACCGAGCGTTATGAACAAAGCCGCAGCCAACGGACACTTCGAGGTCGTCAAGTACCTGCACGAAAACCGACAGGAAGGCTGCACGACCGAGGCGATGAACTATGCTGCACGCGACGGACACTTTCAGATAATCGAATTCCTGCATGCGAACCGATCTGAAGGCTGCACAACCGATGCGATGGATTGGGCCGCACGATACGGGCACTTTAAGATCGTCCAGTTCCTGCATGAGAAGCGAATCGAAGGCTGTACAATTGAGGCTTTGGACTCGGCCACACTCAACGGACACGGCCAAATCATCAATTTCCTCGAATCAAGGCTGCACAATGAACACGCTATTCATTGAGTGTCGAGTTTCGTTGCGCGCACCGATTCATGCCGAAGCCCAAGCCAGCCATCACCCGGACGAGACTAAAGGTCACTTGCTGCTGGCTTCTGTTCTGGAACATGCCGTAAAGACCGCGAAGTAAATGTACAAGTGTGAGCAATGAATTAGTTATCCGCGCTTCTTTGTTCAGCAACGACTCTCTCAAATCGAACATGTCTTCGCGTATCGCACTCGATTGCCAGCCACTCGAAAATTTGCCAGACCTCCGCTTGACAGCTCCGACACAGGTGGCAGCAAGCAATCTCGTTCCGTGGACCTGTATGCACATGCCTCGTGTCCTGAGCGCGCTCTGCGTGGTTCGGCTCAGTCTTTCAGGGGGCCAACCGAAACTACGAGAACCAAGGTCGCTGGCTGGGACGGACAAGGTGCTGGTTGAACCAGTGTCCGAGGGCTTCACATTCCAGGTATCACGCTGGTTCTAGTCGCGCATAATGATATTTGAACTGGAAAATTATCACGACAGGAGACAGGCAGGCTCCGAGTCTCGCACGAGGCGCCATGGCTAGTCGAACGCTGTCTGTCCACCAATTCCCAGTCAAGATGTCGTGGGCGAGTGCGCAAGTGAAGTGGCAGTTAGTGGCACGTGGCGGACCTCCGCTTCTCTATCAGATTACGCTCGACAGTTTCTCACAGAGTGTGTCAAAAGATCGTTGCGACCGAGGATGGGGCGGTGACACTGCTGGTATTCAAGGACGGAGCGCCCAAGCGAGTGGTGAAAAGGGCCAGCGACCGCCTGCAGTGTGTATGACCTGGGGTCTGAAGGACACAACACGATCTACTTACTGCTGGGCGCTCGAGTCCTCTCATGAGGTCCCCCAGTTTAAAGGGCGCGGCACAAAGTGCACTTTCATGGCAGTCAACAACGGTTGCTTGCCAGTAATAAAAGACACAGGCTCAGTCTTACTTGCAGGTATGACGATGGCGCTCAACGACTGTTCGACTTGAGAGGAATGAAACTGATCACCCAGTCACAGCTCCCGTCTCAGCATTCGCGAAGTGCCACCAGGATAACAGCAATGAGAAGAACAAGAGCCTTCAGATACTGAGACGCAGATTCCTAACCGCTAGTGGCAAGAAGAATGAACCCAGTGGCAGCTGAGCGGCAGCCGTTATGCTCACAGACTGCCACGTTCTGCTAGTGGACTTCTCGGAAGTGGTGCTCCAGCCATCAAGGCTAGACTCAGTCGCCGATCGAGTGTCAAGAAGTCAAACTTAGCTTCAATATCCACCGCGGGCCGGAGATCATGTATCGCGAGCTCCTGCTCTCCAACCTTCATCAGCGAGTCGAGAGCGACAGCCCACAGGTTGGAGCACTGCGAGAGCGGTCGACACGAAGAGTGGAGAAGGAATCTTCCCAGAAGCTCATGGGTCTGTTGCATGTGTGCTTACAGTGTTCCCATTCCTGCTCTCCACTGTGGACAACGGAGCGGTATGCTGGCTTCCCATGAAGTCGAGCTCTTCCCGACGGACGAGTGGCGTCTCAATGGCCCGAGCGTAGCAGAAAAGTATGTCGCTACTGGCAAGCCGCTGGTTAGCTACGCAGTACCAGGACAATGTGGTGCTAGTGACAACAACAACAGCAGTCCGATGAGCTCAGGAAGCCCACTCTGGTGCTTTGAAGTCCGGGATTACCTGCAGCAGAGCGTACTGCAAAGCATCGACCTGGTCCCTGGTACTAGATTCACAAGCTGGCCCCCAGGCTTCATGATGCGAATGAGAGTCGATCTCCCAGTGCTAGATCTGGAGCGAAACTGTGCGATTTTGATCAACAGCGAGGCGGCCAAGACCTTCGCTCTCTGTTTTCGAGTCTATTGACCGCGTTCAGCTCAGATAATCGCCTCATGCTCGGACATGAGACCTCGGAGGTGGGTCCAGAGTGAAGACATTGTCCAGGATTTCCGTCAGAGCGCCTCGTGGCTGTGAGCTACTGTAACGTACTAAAAAAGCTCCGTACTATACAAGAGAGAAAAGAGACTTTCTTTGGAAACGGCTCGATTGACGAATTAGCCTTCTGTTCTCAATTGCCATTTGACACTACTATCTAACTTATTGTACAATGTGTCACAGTGCTGGGGGTGACGAGTCAACCACGAAAGGCTCATTCAC
The DNA here is from genome assembly GCA_023334015.1 of Globisporangium paddicum. Taxonomy (NCBI): domain Eukaryota; phylum Oomycota; class Peronosporomycetes; order Pythiales; family Pythiaceae; genus Globisporangium; species Globisporangium paddicum. The sequence continues at coordinate 11,194 of JAASFV010000926.1, forward strand.
CGCACCTGTAGAAGGATCCACGGACAGCTAAGACGACCAACCCTGTCCTGCTTGCTGGTATTTATCCACGCCGTGCGTATCCAATGCCGCCAGGGAACGCCATCGCTCGTCACGAATCGGGGGACTTCGATCGCATGTCACGTGCCGCGCTGCTATAGTCAGGCTCGCCCGAGCGTGTGCGCGTCGCGCGAATTGTATCAGTAAGCTTTTATCAGCAGGTGAGAGCGCTGCGCCTGCGGCCACACACGCAGACTCTAGTGCCCAGTGCTGCCCCCAGATCAAAAAGTTGTTTGGTCTGTCAAGCGATTCGATTTCATTCTAGGACATGGTCCAACCGTCCCCTTGGATGGGCAGGTTTCATTGGCTGATGTGGTTTCTGATTATCCTAATTTAGGACCGTCCACCAGTGATTGGGGTGTTTGATAGTTTGTCAAGTGGACCTCTGTTGTTTCTATCGCACAGGTCCCCCAGTAAAGCGGCAACATGGCAAATGGCAATTAAGAACAGAAGGCTGAATCGTCAATCGAGCCGTTTCCAAAGAAAGTGCAGCTGTCCAGTCAGCAAGAGCTCATATGAGTCTGCTGCGCGTTCCAAAGAGCCTCAGAAAGGCGGTCAGTGCTGCCCGCCGGGAAGTGCTTATCGGTGCGAGCAGAGCTTGGCTCCCAATGGAGGGCGTGCCGCGGCTTTGCAGTACTAAAAGTTGCTGGATTGCGCTCGCTCGATTCATTTCTGAGAGCACCAACATTCTCCAGTCAGTGAAGGCGACAATGCCCGACCTCGACGCTACTTCGAGATCAAGGTGCGCGCATTAGATCTCCTAGCTGCCAACTTGCTTGCTCTGGACCTGCTGGGCGGCATTGTGAATGCCTTGTATACTACGTTGATGTTGCGTATGGTGTCAACTACAGGCTAGCTAGACGATCTATGCGATGTAAGGTCAGCTCGGCGCTCGATCTAATTGCTGGTGAGTGAGCGAGCGCTACGCCGTCCAAAGCACGTGGGTGAATTGGCGGAAAGTCTGTAAATGAACTGTTCCTAACGCTTGTATATCTGGCACTATCTGATGTAGTACCTCCAGTTAGCGAGAATGTAAACAGTTTCCAGCAGCGACTTGCGAACCCGAAGTGAGTGCATTATGATGCAGCTTTACGAGTGTGTCTTCAACCACTAACGGGTGCGGTGCTCATATTTTGCTGACAGACAAAACTGGGAGCGCCGATCGTGACGAGGCTTCTGCCTGCGTCAGTGGTCCAACTAAACCGTGTGCTGCCACCAATGCCAAAGCTATATCTGCCGTCCGCTCAACCCGCGACAACACCTCGCTTCGATGGCACAACGGCTTTGGCCATCGTCTCCCGCCAGTGGCTCTCTGCATATTTCGCACCAGCAGCAGCAACTTTGTCGAAGGCAATCTGTCTGTCAGAGTAAACCACATTGAACAAGGGGTGTGCGCGAGTCTCCAGCATACACGAGGAAGACATCTTGGTAAGCGCACTGAAGATGGACAGTCCAACTTTCGATTGAGGTCCTCTTGACTGCTGCGTGCGCGATAGAAACTGGCGACTCATCTTAAGGCACGGCAGAATGCTGGAATCGGATTCGAGAGCCCACGAGCAAAATGGAGCGAGACGATGTGTGAGTTCTCAATTTGCCACGTCCCACAAAAGAGAATACCCGAACCCTAACATGATTGGCTCTGTCTTTGCCCCATCAACGCCGCCTGTCGACGGGCCCAATGCGCTCATGCGCGACGCATCGCCGGCGGATCCTGCGCGCGGTGGCGTCCCGTCCCCCGCCCCCTCGTCCGCCGAAGCCGCCCCCGCGCCCACCACCTCACCCGCTGATGCCGATCCAGCCTCGCACGCCGTGACCAACGACGACATGAGCGATGACACGACGTCGCCCCCAGGGGCCCCGCTGCCTGCTGCTGGCACAGGGG
>JAASFV010000927.1:0-13130 GCA_023334015.1 Globisporangium paddicum
CAAGTCGGGTCTCCGCACGTGGGTGGACCCCACTACGCCCGCGGACCGCCAGGTGTACGTGAGCTCGCGTGGCAACAACTGGGAGCTCGTCATGAGCGACGAGTTCAACACACCTGACCGATCGTTCAAGCCTGGCGAGGACCACCTGTGGACGTCACTCGAGAAACCGGACGGCGTGAACGCCGCGCTCGAGGTCTATTCACACAACATGACCTCGACTGCGTGTGATCCTGACGGCACGTGCTACTTCTTCATCAAGGCCATCGACGAGACCACCACGATCACGGTCTGGAACGACTACCAGAACCCGCCCGGGTACAAGAACGTCTCCTTCGTAAGTGATGTATCTGTTGATTGTAAGGCTGTTAGAGTTATGCCTGGGACTAACGCTGGCTTGCCCGCTCTTGACTCTCTTGATGACGAATAGTACTACCGCGCAGGCATGGTGCAGTCGTGGAACAAGTTCTGCATGCAGGGCGGCATGATTGAGGTGCGCACGCAGCTCCCAGGCGCGATGGACGCGGCGTCTGGCAACCCGGACGTCTCTAGTAGCACGCGCTCAAGCACGAAAGTGTCGTCGGCCAAGTACTACCCGACATGGCCAGGCATCTGGATGATGGGCAACCTTGGTCGCGCCATCTTCAGCGCCTCCACCACGCGCATGTGGCCATTCACGTACAACGAGTGCAACGAAGCGGTCTTCAAGTCGTCCAACCAGCGCATCAGCGCCTGCGACGCCAACCCAGGCTCCGGCATGAACCCGAACCAGGGTCGAGGCGCGCCAGAGATCGATCTCCTCGAAGGCGCTGGCACGGGGATTTCGTCGTCAATCCAGATCGGCCCGGGCATGCCGGACGACTTCCGCTCGGTCTACCCAGTCAATGATTCGGCTTTCGCTTGTGTATACTCGTACGCCTGCAAGACGCTTGGTGCCAACGCCCCGGGCATCCCGACGGCTCTCTACAATGCGCGTGGTCACAAGTCGTGGTACCAGGGCCTGCGCTACGCGTCCAATAACTTCTGCTCGATGGACGCCAAGCTCAAGCAGGACTACGCGACCGTCAAGGCCTCGCTGACCAAGGGCGTCGTGGAGAACTCATGCTCGCTGACTACCTGCCCGGGCTCCAAGGACCCCAACTCGGACATGAGCTTCATCGACGGTTCGACCACGGACCGCTGGGGGATCAACACGAACGGCACGTGCTTCTCGACCATGAACGCCTACTCTGGCTCGTACCTTTGCAGTCCTGGCAACCCGAGCTCGCGATGTGAACAGTCTGGTCTGAAGGAGAGCGGCACAGCCGTTCGCTTCGAGTACCGCATGGACGCCATCTCCGCTGACTGGGACCTCCACGTTGCCGCTTACACCGGGTACCTGGTCTACCAGATCGAGTGGGTCATGGGCAACGACGGCTACATCAGATGGATGCTGGATGGCCAGCCATTGTTCGAGGTCCCCGCGAGTACGATGACCAACCCGCCGCAGGATGCCGCAAAGAGCAACCCTGTCAAGATCATGATCGAAGAGCCCATGTACCTGATCTTCAACGTGGCGCTGTCGAGTAGCTGGGGTGCGACGCCTCCGAATGCGGGCGGCCCGTGTCGCGGGGACGGCAAGGACGCCACCACCACCAAGATCTGTGACGCGTTCCCACTGTACCTCAAAATCGACTACATCCGCGTGTACCAGGACACCTCCGACACCTCGACGATGGCTGTCGGCTGCGATCCGAAGACCCACCCGACTAGTCAGTGGATCCAAGACCACATTGAATCGTACCAAGACACTGACAACATGGCGATCGAGGTCTCGGGCAAGGCGTTTTGCACGGCGGATTCTGACTGCACGATAGCAGGCAACACGACCAAGGTCACGACGGGCTCGTGTATCAAGGGCCGATGCAAGTGCTCGAGCTCGTCCTGGACGGGACCGCGCTGCACCATGACACTTAGCACGGTGACTGGCAACAGCCACAGCATCAGCACCAAGGACTCGTATGGCCCGCCGTGGTACCTCGCGCTCGGCATCTCGGGGCTCACAATCTTGGTCACTGCGGCGGCCGTGTTCTTCACATCGCGAGCCGACAAGAAGCACGAGACCGTGCGCAAGCAGCAGCAGGTCGTGCACCAATCTGGAGCCTCAGCGGCGGAGGCGAGCTTCATGTCTGGGAAACCGGCGGCCGGCGCCGACACCTACAACACTCGGTACAGCACTAACTTTGTCTAGCGCCGGCAATTAGCGTCAACCTATATATCTTGCTGTGCCATAATATAAAGTGAGAGCTAGCGTCATCGATTCGAAAGCAGTATGCAACACATACCAATTGGGCACGCTCTCGAGCAATTGGCCGTTCAATTTGAGGTGCTCACACAGGCTTTCTGGCCCACCAATTCGAGTGGGTTCTCACGATCTTCAGGGTGGCGCCGTCCAGCTTGTGGAGCACGTTGTCAGCCGAACGCTGGCTGTCGGTGTCGCGGACAGAGCGAAGATTCTGTCGAGACCAAGATCAGCAACGCGTTCATGAACTTTGACTACCTCTACAGGCACCGGGATACGTCCGAGCTTGTTCTGGACTTGGACACTGTGCACAACGAGCGCTGCGACTGCTCAGTAGCAGCACTTGGAGCTCGTACCGCCCTCCGCGAGTTATCTTTGCGAACACCGTCGTCGACAAGAGACTGCCACGCGAAAAATCGGGAGCTACTTCAGCACCAACTTTATCGAAAAGAGAGAAGAGGAGCTCGGCATGAAGATGAATACTACGGGCTCTTGCCGCTCATGGTCTTTCATATATAAACGAGATATCAGTCTTCATTCCTTCAACATCAAGATACAGCAACAAATACCTTTTGCAAGCTAGAAGCTGTACTCCTCCGCTTCATCCGCACTCTCAGGCTCGTCGTCGTCTAATTCTTCTTCGTCATCCTCAGACTCTTCTTCATCATCTTCCTCTTCGTTGCTCTCTGCGACGACATCCCCGACACTATCGTCCACGTTCTTGGCCACCACGATCATGTCGTCCAGCTGCTCTACGTGCGCCATCAGCTCTGCCAGGTTCGCGTTCGCCTCATCGATGCATTTCTGCACTGTATCGGAGCTCAGGTCTGCAAACGCCTGCTCCAGTCGCATCTGCACGTCGTCAGCAGTCGAATCCGCAGTGTACTGCCGGCCGACCTCGCCCTTGATTGCGGCGTAGACACCCTCAATCGGCTGGAGCTCCGCATGCGCGCACGGCAAGAAGATGACCTCGTGGCCGTGCTTGGCTGCCATAGTGCTCACGATTGGCCTCACGTGGTCCTGGATGTGGCGCTTGAGCTTCTCCCAAAGCATTGATCGCAGCTCCAAGGCTCGGTCGAACGGGATCCCATAGGCTTCACACGCCTGCTGCATCTGCGCCTTCGTCATGGACTCCTTGGGCGTGTCGCTCGGCAGCTGGCAGTGCAGCTTGGAGTTCTCCATCACGATCACTGCGTTCTCAATGCTGCGCACGTGCAGCGCTGCGAAGAGCGCCTCCATCCAGGTCACGAGCGCTCGGTGGTAAAACATATCGCGAAAGTCCTTGGTCTGTTTCTTCTCGCCTTCAAAGATCACGTGCGCGTCCTGCAGCAAATGCGCCTGCGACGACGCACTGCGCTCACTCTCATCCACGCTCTGGTCTGCATCCACGATTGCACTGATGAAGCAGAAACGCTTGCCGTTGCGCTCCATGGCCGCGATCTCCTCCGTGGTCGCAGCCTGGGTCATGACAATGTCCTGCTCGTCGTTCGGGTCGAACACACTGCTATCGTCGCGCGCGTACCTCTCAAACAGATAGCTCTCGCCCACGTACACGATGCGCCTCCCGCTGTCGCTTTGGTGGCTCAGCAGCGCGGTCATTTTGGCCAGGAACACGTCGCGCTTGAGCGAGTTCTCGTTGCGCAGCGTGAAGCTGCGCGCGCCTTTCTTCGCGCCGCGCGTGTACCCGATGCGGTTCAAGAAGCGGTTGACGGATCGCACGGTCGATGTCATGGCTCGCGGCGACGCGCGGTCCACGTCAATGAAGCCCGCGGCCGCGAGGTGGTCCATGACGTCGCGGGCGATGACACGCTCGCCTCGCAGTCTGCGCTTGCGCACGAACGCGTGGACACTGGCCACGACCGCCTTGGTGTGCGGCACGAGCGTGCGCCTGTGCGCGTAGTTGGCCGCGGGCGTCGCGACGCGCATGACATCGTGGCCGTTCCAGTAGTCGGCCCAAACGCGCGCCACGAGGTCCTTCTTACGGTGCAGCTGCTCGGCGACGCGCGCCGTGGCGTTCGCGCCATTAAACTGCCGCTTATTGGTGGTGGTTGCTGGCTGCTTGCTGCTGAGAGGCTCTGTGTGGTGCGCGTGGCGTAGCTTGGCCTGCAGCAGCAGGATGTCGAGCTTCTCCTCGGCCGACACGACGCGCGGCCGCCGCTTCTTGACGAACGCCACGATCTCCGCGAGCGCGTCGTCGTCCACGATCGCCTGCCGCAGGTGCTTGCGGCCAGTGATGCTGCTGCTGCTACTGCTGGAGATCTCAGCAGCAGCAGGCGCTGGGCTCTCGTGCGCCGACGCATGGCGCGCGCTGCGACGGCGTCCAGAGGCCATGATGCTTGTCACTCAAATGATGTGTGAAAAAGTGAGTGGCTCCATGTATGCTCACAAAGATTAGAATATATGGATATGAGTGATATGGAGTAGTTTGATTATTGTGAAGTATTGGGTTGCTGTTTTCAGAATTGATTCCAGCTGCGACGTGAGACTGCGACAAGGTCGGACCTGAGACATGACTGCAACTGGTTTGTTTGCTGCTTGATGTGCAAGGCAAGAACAAGCAAGACTTGCTTGCGCGCAACTGAACAAACGCGAAAACGAGCAAGCACAACCAAGCAAGCATGGCGCAGCCATATCCAGCGACAAAGGTACCGTACCGAACCAACAAGCATGTGTTTGTCGCTCGCAATAACAAGTTGTCTTGCGTGTCAACACCTCACATGTCAACATGTGCGTCTTGTTCTTGCGCTTGTTAACTTACAGACCGTGGAGACCGAGAAGACAAGCAACGACACATCGCACGATGAGCAGCTCGCGAGGGACCTCCAGGCGCAGCTCAACCGCAACCAGGGCCACGTGATTGCGGCGCCGCCACCGCTTGTGCCCTTCAGCTGCGGCGCGTGCGGCACGACCCACGCAGTGCGCAACGTCTCGCACGGCGCCGTGTTCAAGTGCACGGTGTGTGGTGTTGAGAACCGTATAATGTTGCAGCAGCACCGCCCAGTTGTTGTTGTGTGAGTTTTTCTATGTGCTTGTTCGCTTGTGTGTGTGTGACTTGCGTGGGCTTGTTTGGTGATGACTTGCTGACATGTTTGTTGTTGTTGTTGTTTGCGACTTGCGCACAACCAGCGAGCGAGCGTATCCCGTGCCGATCCCGATCTTCTGCTCCATCCTCTAGCGCTCCAGTTAAGGACACTCGCGCAAGCGTCATGCAATTATTATATTCCATCGACACGAGATGATCTCCCAACCAACCACGCAAGTCACACAAGCACACGCGCAAGTTGCGCAGCACAAGCAACAATTCAACCATCTCGACTGTACTCTCGTTAATTAAGGACACCCCCACTTTTATCACCCCAAAGCTTGTGCGTCCTCTCTATCAGACCTTCGCCTTTTAATGGCTCTTGCGCCAGCGCAGCAGCAGGGCCACGACTCCAATCGCGCCATATACGAGCGCCACGAACGTGCCGTTGAAGCCATCCAGCAGCGAGATCGGGTTCGTCTCGATCTTGATATGGTGGTCCCCACCGCTGCGCGCATCGCAGGTGCTTCGACAGGCGCCGCAGGGGCACTGCTTCAGTTCGCTTTGCGACGCAATTGACGGCAGCAGCTGGGCCTGCATAGGCAGTAGGCTTTCCATGCCCACGACCTCCGAGTAGTTGTCGCACTTGAGCACGTGGTGGTCAAACCCTTGGTTCACCGGCTCGGCTTCTTCTTCATTGTCAGTGCGACTGGAAAAGTGCAGATGCATGTACTGGCCGTGGCCAACGGCGCCGGTCTGCATCTGGTAGTTGAGGAAGCCAAGCGAGGACTTCATTCCCTCGGCCATGGACGCCACGGCCGTATTCTTGCACGAGTCAAAGACGCTGCATGTGAACACCTTGTCCAGCGTCACGTCCATCTCGAGTACCTTGACGTGCTCTTCGCCCGTCATCGAGTCCGGTCGGTAGCTCGTGCTCGGGAACGGCAGAGCCATCTGCATGAACTCGGCTTGGCGAGGCGAACAGACCATACCACACCAAAGGTTGAGCAGGTTCGTGGCGCACGCGTCGCATCCACCACCACTGTTCTTGCCAAAGACGCTCGCGAGCAGCTTGAAGTTCTCGGCCATGCCCTGGTTCTGCTGCCACGAGCAGCACGCCGAGTCCTTGTACTCGGGGCACTGGATCGCAAAGAGCTCGCAGTGCGCGCCTGCGACCATGCCATCCGCCTGGCACACGCACTTACCACCGGTGCACGTGCCCTTGTCGCTGCAGTCTGCGGCTGTGGAGCACGCGCCTCCGCCAGTCACTGCACGCACACAAACACGCAGTTGGTTCAGAATCTAATAGTTGTTTAGATGAGTGGAATACTAGTACAGTAAGCTCACCGTTGGCCCACTGCTCGCCAATCATCTGCACAGCAACACCACACACACGTGTTAATCAAGTGCAGCACGCAGAGCCATGGTCCAGTTAGCACCATCTGTGCGATCCACAAGGGCACGAGCTCTGAAATAAATGGGCGTACCGGCTGCGGCTCGACGGGCTTGGCGTGCGCCTCCGGGATGCACGCGTCGTAGTCCGGGACGTTGCCAGGATTCACGCACGTCTGCGTCATGGTGCACTTGGCGTCGCCCCCGTCCAGCAGGAGCGCCACCGTCAGCAGCAGCGCGAACACCTTGAACGCCATCATCATCATCTTGTTCTCTTTCTTCTCTCACGAGAAGCTCACATTGAAGCGTGGGGCTTTGATGTGCTACCTTCAGCTAACATTTCACAGATACCTTCAGAACACATTCTCTTGCACTCTTAAATTCAATAAGGTTGCACGAAGGTGCCCGCGCCACCACTTGACCGAGTTGCCAATCACACGCGCGAAGAGCTACACATTAGAGCCAAAGCTGCCACTCGCCAAGATGCTGCGCGCCTCTGCTGTCACCACGCGGGCGCTTGGACACCGCCACGGCCTCCAGATGAGCCATCAGAAGCAACTGCAGGCGCTGGCTGCGCTGCCACACTTACTGCAGAGCGTACGCACCAAGAAGACGTCGACGAAGAGCGCCGTTGGCAGCATTTCAGGTGAACTGGAGTGCTCGCGGCTTGCAATGGCACACAGCGCGTTATAGTAGTGTATAAGAACTGATCCTGCAGAGCTGTGTATGTGTGTGTGTGTGTGTGTGTGTTGCAGACAAGGGTGCTGCACTGGCCATGGCCATCCGCCAGATCGAGAGCAGCTTTGGCAAGGGCGCCGTCATGCAGCTCGGCTCGACGTGAGTGACTACATGCAACATCATCAATTGCCTGACTAATGAATATCTAATGGCGTTGTCTATTTTGCTGGTTAGTAAGATTGCGGACAAAGTGGAGGTGATCTCGTCCGGTTCGCTGTCGCTGGACCTGGCGCTCGGTGTCGGCGGCCTTCCGAAAGGGTCAGTTCCACGCTCTTTCTCAGTCGTTCGCTTGGTCTCAGTACATTCATACCTCTATCGTGTTCCATCTCTACAGCCGTGTCGTGGAGATCTACGGCCCTGAGAGCTCGGGCAAGACCACACTGGCACTCAGCTGCATCGCCGAAGCCCAGAAGCAGGGCGGCGTGTGCGCGTTCATCGACGCCGAGCACGCGATCGACGCGCACTACGCCAAGGCGCTTGGCGTCAATATCGATGAGCTCTACATCTCGCAGCCAGACTCCGGAGAAGAGGCACTCGAGATCGCGGACACGCTCATCCGGTCGGGCGCCGTGGAGCTCGTGGTGGTCGACAGTGTCGCGGCGCTCGTGCCGCGAGCTGAACTCGAGGGCGAGATGGGCGACCAGCAGATCGCGCTGCAGGCGCGGCTCATGAGCCAGGCGCTGCGCAAGCTCACGGGCTCGCTCTCTAAGTCGAACTGCATGATCATCTTCTTAAACCAGATCCGCCAGAAGGTCGGTATCATCTTTGGCTCGCCCGAGGTCACATCCGGCGGCACGGCGCTCCGGTACTACGCGTCGGTGCGCCTGGATATCCGCCGCAAGGCGCAGATCAAGGAAGGCGACAAAGTCGTAGGCAATGAGATCGTGGTCAAGGTCGCCAAGAACAAGATGGCCTCGCCCTTCAAGCTCGCAAACTTCGATATGATGTTTGGCAAAGGCATCGACCGGTCCTCCGAGCTAGTACGTTGGTTGCATCTGTGGGACTTGATGTGGCGTTATTGTAAAGGGCTAACGCTGTTGAATTATTGCTATTATAGCTCGACTTGGGCGTGCGTGAAGGCCTCCTGAAGCGGTCTGGAGCCTGGTACACCATCGTCGGACGCGAAGGTTCGTTAAAATGAGTTGAAAATCAGTGCCAAGGTCACTCAACCATGCTGTTTATTGTGTTGTATGCTGCAGAGCCCATCGGCCAAGGCAAGGCAAAGGCCAAGGTCTTCCTCGAAGAGAACCCGGAGATCGCTGCCGAGATCGAAGCCAAGCTCCGTCAGCGCCTGTTCGACTCGGATGACGAGACTGACGCTTTGGAGGACGTCGTTGTAGACGTTAGCTACGTGAGTGAAGATGAGTTACTGACTACTGTTGTCGGCAGCTCAGGCTCTGAGATCGGCGAAGAAGTCCGCGAGCCGGTTGAGGAAGACAAGTAGCATATCACAGTGCTGTATTCCGTTCTACAGAGAGAATTTCACTCTAAACTGTGTTGTGTCTAGCGCTATCCTGGACAACACAATGTGCAACTAAGCCCAGCACGGCTGTTTGTGACTGAGCACGTAAAGCAGATCGTGGCCGCTCAGGATGTCTCTCGGCAATGGGTTCACGTACACGTAGCCGTAGGGCACGCTGCGCTCGCTCTCGTGGATCTCAACACGCGCTTTCGCGTGGCGGAATTGTAGCATGTCATCCGGACGGCAGCGGTAGAGGCCGATCGTGAGGATTCCGTCGCTCGAGAGCAGGTAGTGAAAGACGTACTCGAAGGTCTTCCCGACAAAGTCCAGTGGCACTTCGACGGCGAAGAGCGAGCTGCGCTTCACGCTCATGGGTGAGGCCTGGGATGAGCACGTTGGCGAGATCACGCTGCTGTCGGTGTTGTTGCCGGGCGGACTTGCTGGGACCGTCAAGTAATCTTCCTGTGTGGGACACAATACATAGAGATGAAATGTCCACCAGAAAACGACACTTTCAGTACGAACACCAAAAAAACGCACGAACAGCACCAAAATTGACACGCATCAGGAGCTACGTACATCTTTCCAGGAGGCGAAGATGAACTCGCGCAGGATGGATTTGATGTGCGCGTTGAAGTACTGATTGATGAGCAGACTGTCGCACAACGACGTGCTGTACGTGAGGCCCGACGCGAACGCCGGCGACAGGAAGAAGTTGTGGGCAAAGGACGCCGACGACGATGAGGCCAGCTCGTGCTGTCGGAACTCATTGAACGACGGGAACCAGTCGCTCGCGCGCAGGTTCTGCGAGATGAAGTGCACGTTCGCGCGGTTCACGAGTTCTGTGATGACGCGCGGCGCGCGCTTGGGCCCAATGAACGACGCGATCGTCTTGTGCAGCGCGACACACGACTGTAGGCAACAACATGATGACAAGCACAGTGTTAGTAGACAGCAACCTCTTCGTATCCACAGCAGCTAGTAGATTACATACCGCGTCAGCGAGCAGCTCAGAGGACCCCGACTCGGAGATCTCGCCCTCGCCGCACATAATCACGACCTTGAACGCGCGCTCGACGCCCGCTCGCTCCAGTGTGGCCACATAAAATGGGTTCCCGACGATAAAGAACACCTGGCGGAAGTGGCGGAACGGCTCGTAGGTCTCTAGTTTTGGCAGCATGGCGGTGATCACGATGATAGGGCGATGATTCTGCAGCGCCTTGACTCGCAGCGGGCCAATGAGGTACTCGAAATGGTTGGGGAACGTCGTGGGCGACAACACGCAGACGACGATCGGCGCCACAGCCATATCCAGCATGAGAGCGTTCTCGATCACAGCGTCCTCAGCACTGGGCTTCTTGGGCTTGGAAGTGTCCGCCGAGAATTCGTCGTTGTCCAGTGGGATCTGCCAGTCGATGATCTTGGACCGGCGTCGCGTGTTGGGGGACAAGATCGCGGCCGTGACCGAGCCACCGTCGGTTCTATTGCCACTGTTATTGCTGCTCATGTGGGTCTTGACCCGCAATAGCGACGAGCTCGCGCTCTGCTGCGAGACCCAGGCTGCGGGCATCGATATGCTGGGTTGCATCATCGTCACGGCGTCGGCCTCGCGCCGGTCCATGGCGACCACGAACGCGGTCTCATCGCCCATGCATGTGTACGAGTCCCCAGGGTTGAGCAAAATCTTGCCTGTGGACGCGCCTGCGCCCGAGCAGATCGCAAAGAGGATAACGCCAGCGCAGGTCGAATACACCATCGACGCAACCTCGGAGAAGGTCTTTCCGTAGATCACGCTGGACGACGGCAGCGTGACCGAGTACACTTCGTGGCTCGCACCTCGCAGGTACCGCTCTTCCCACGAGTCCATGTCGCCCCCCGCGATAACTTGTCCACTGTAGCTGGACGTGGACGTGAGGTTGTACATAAACGTCGAGAAGCCCGGACAGACGCAGTTCTGGCCCAGGAGCGAGTGCATCACCTCGGAGAAGTACAGCACGTTCTTTACGTCCAGGTCGTCCATCAAGTGTCGGTTAAACGACAAGTGCATCTGCGCGTGGATCCGCGCGCGCGGGGCGAGCCGCTTGGCCGCCATGACGCGCATGAGCGTCCGGTGGTCGCTGGCTAGGTGGTCCTCCTGGCCGCAGCGGCGTGAGAGGATGAAGATCGCATCTGCGAGGCTGCAGGCCGCGCGCTGCGCGTCATCGACGTCCAGGATCGAGCCCTGGATGAAGCTCGTGCGCTTTTCGAAGAACGGGTCCATGAGCAGCGCGACCATGGATGCCGACGGCTCGTCCTCGCTCATTACGACCACGTTGATGTCGACCATGTCGTGGTCGTCATGGAAGACTTCGCTGAAGAAGTGGTCGATGCGCGACGGTGTGAGGTCACCACAGAGCACCACGTGCTTGTTCTTGCCCGAGGGCTTGAATGCCGCGAGTTCGTACTGCGTGAACGCCTTACCGAGGTCCAGCACGCGCGAGACCTGGTATGGCACGATGAGGATGAGTACGATCACGAGCACACCCACGAAAACCTTGGCGAGCACGTTGTCCGCTGGCGGCGTCTGGATCGTCACGAACACGAGGATCGAGTTGAAGAACGCGTTGAAGAACGTCCAGTCACCCGTGGCCGTAGCGCTGTGGTTAGATACCCCGCCATTGCCGTCCGAGGTCTCGGCGATCTGGATGATGCCCGCGGCGCCCGCGATGATGAGCGCAATCTGGATGTAGCACAGGATCGCGAACTGCTTGACCGGCGACATGAGCCGGTGGCAGCGGCTCAGCACGGCGCGTAGCTCGAGGTAGCACTTGATGAACCGGATCGGGTACACGAAGCGCCAGTACGAGTCACCGTACCAGAGCGTGCTGTCGTCAATATGTGGACATTGTAGAGGAGGATACGATTAGTGATCACATAGAATGTCCAGTGGAAGTGAACTCTGTGTTACACAAAGGGTCCAACTTAACTGGTCTGGCAGCATGAAGGACACTGGGAGCACGGGAAGGATAACCACGAGACCCACGAGCCCCTGGAGCGAAAGCACAAAGTCATAGCGGTGGTCGGCCAGGTAGAGGCCGCGGAAGAGGTAGTCGACGGCGAACAGGAATGCGCAGAGGAGCTCCGTGGTCCAGAGCCACATGGGCAGCTACAAATACAGAGACAGCAGAAGGAGCAATGGAGGCGTTGAGAGGTTAGAAAGCACAGTGGGTTAGCCTGATACTAACTCGAATCGGAGTTCCAACGTACCGTGTTGGCCAGGAGGTACGTGTTGGTGATGTACGCGGCGACATAGACGAGCGACGTGAACGCGAGCAGCACGTCGACGCCAACGCCGAACGTGCTGTGGTCCAGGAAGCTACAGTCACAACATAGCACACACATGATGAGTCACAAGCAGAGTGCCTTGCCTAAACGTTGCTAAGGTGTTTGCCTGTCTGTCATACCGACTGATGCGATCGCGACTGCGCATATCCCAGCCGTCACGCAGGAAGCGGAGGCTCGTGATCAGGTTGGCCGCGTCGGGCTCTTAATATCCAACCAAAGTACAAGCAACGTGAGCCGACCATTGTAGAGTAAGTGCGATTGCAAAGGCAACACGTAGGTACCGTAGGCGTCGCCGTTGAATTGCTGGTGCTGGCCCGTGTGCACCATGTGCTGCTTCAAGCGCTTGACCTGCGAGACAACACGTCGCCCTGAGTCGGACACCACATTACATTTGTACATATAGACGAGAGGACCCACCAGCGAGAGGCTGCCGTAGTGCGACACACGGTTGGCACCGCCGCTGCCTTCATTGCTGCTGCCAGTGAGGCGTTGGTGCTCCATGGCGAAGTGCTACTTCGTGCTGAGCAAATTGACCAAGGGTGCTTCTTAGTATTGGTCAACGACTGTTGGCGATCTTTCAGCGTCCCGAATTTCAGGTTTGGGATACCAAAGTTTTGGTGAAATTTGACAAATCGAGTGTCCATTCGAGATGGACGCTTTTTTTTGCTGACGACATCTGACGTTGATGCAAAGGTGTCCCTCTCGCTCTATCTGCTAAGGCCAGCATCTGGATCATGCGCACGATGGGTTGCCGCATCAAGGACACAGCCGCACGTGCTGGTGGCTTGCCTCGATCATGACCATCCCAATGCTGCTACCGATGCACAACTTACGAGCCTGCGACCCGGGCTCCAAGACTTCAAGATGAACTCTGATATCAGCTGTGTTTCGTCAGGATCGTCGAATGCACACTG
>JAASFV010000928.1:0-13122 GCA_023334015.1 Globisporangium paddicum
CCCCTCTCCAAACCGATTGATCAAGGTAGATAGGATCTCCACGCTGGGATTATTGCGTTGGGCAGCGTCACCAAACTCGTCCCCCTCGAGATCATCCGCAGCATCTTCGGACACACGCAGCACTGTGACACATTGTACAATAAGCTAGATAGTAGTGTCAAATGGCAATTGAGAACAGAAGGCTAAATCGTCAATCGAGCCGTTTCCAAAGAAAGGGATTATTGCGTTGTGTTCACACTGCGAGTGTGACGTGGACCATGAGCACGGGGCCATACTGCACAAACGAATTGTTCGCCTACGACTGAGCTAGCAAGTGACTGTGAGTTTGAGGCCTTGGATTTCGAATCAGGTGGACCTAGGTAGCCATGTTGGCAACCCAGGATTTTTTGGTCCCACCACAAGCACTGTATTCGCTTTGAAACGAAGACATCGATGGATGGATAGACACCGAGGCTAGTACCGGTACTGAAGCGTGCTGACAACTCGGCCGGCCGATCTGTCGTAAGTGTTGGGCTATTCTCTTGGGGACCCCGATGGAGACACCGGATGCTGCTCATGCGCTTATTGAGGTAATTTGGTGCTCGAATATGTGTTTATAGAGGGTTTAAGTGAATTACCCTTTTCTGAGCTGTCCAATCAAATCGTCAGACTGTTGAAATGGGCACAATTAGCCTATTCCAGTAGAAAGTCGGACTAGGCACGAATTCATATTAGGATCAATTGGAATAGGATGATTAGGATTGGAAATCATTTTCAAGAGGCAAATCAAATCATTTTGACTTGCCCTGTCTATGTTCCCTATGGCAAATCAAATCATTTTTGCCCTGCCCTGTCTATGTTCCCATAGGTTCGCACCACGTTAACAAGCCTTTATTTGAAAGTTATAAAGCAGCTAAAGCCACATCTATGTAATAAACTGGCAGCATTGGAAAGAATAAACGCAACATACTGCTGTTGGTAAAGAAGAGGCAGATACAGACAAAAACTGTTATATTCTGCATTCATTCTGTACTGGTTTTCCTATGGCTGCGTCATCTATAGACCTGATTAGTGGCCCCGCGTACCTCTTCGTCGCTTCGCGAGTTCTCAGCCACACACACACCAATGGAGTGCCCAAT
This sequence comes from Globisporangium paddicum, assembly GCA_023334015.1. NCBI lineage: Eukaryota > Oomycota > Peronosporomycetes > Pythiales > Pythiaceae > Globisporangium > Globisporangium paddicum. The sequence continues at coordinate 1,119 of JAASFV010000928.1, forward strand.
CACAGAACATGGCTTGAAGAAATGGTGGGACGAATGAACCCAGCTCCCTCCATGTGTCTGGACGCGTGGCCTTCGTGCGTTCCTGCCCCCTTGCTCTGCCAGTCTCGTTTTCGCCAACTCCACCGCAGCAGAAGCTCTCTCTCTCTCTCGCCTTCTCCCAAGCCAGCCAGCCGCCATGGAAGTCAAGGACGTGCTGTGCCTCATCATGGACTTTGTCGTGCCGGGCATCGGCGGCACAATCGTGAACGCGCTCGACACGCTCGGCAACCTGTGCTACGAGATGAAGGAGAACGAGGTCATGTGCCGCCGCGTCTTCGAGCGGCTGCAGTTCGTCTGGGACGAGCTCCAGAAGATCGAGGACGAGGGCATGCTGCGCGACAACCAGGTTCTGCCAAAGTACGGCGGCGCGATCGCCAACTTCATGACGTTCCTCAAGAAGCACTCGCGCAAGAAGCTGCTGTCGCGCCTCGCGTCGAGCCGCAAGCTCGCCGAGGAGGTCCAGGAATTCCACACGGAGATCGACTTTTTGTTCAAGCTGCTCAACCTCGTGCACATCGCCGAGATGTCGGCCTGGAAGATGCAGTGGGAGAAGGACCAGCAGATCCAGCGCGAGCAAATGCAGCAGCTCGTCAACAACACGCACCTAATCGCGTCCGAGCTGCGTGGCGGCGCGCTCGTCGAGGCACTCACGGAGATCAAGTACGAGATCGAAATGAAGGGCGCCAACAACGCACCCGAGCACGTCGACCTCATGCGCCAGACGTTCATGTCGGTCGTGCGCACATCCAAGGCCAAGGTGCCGCGCATTCCCAGTTGGTTCATCCCGCGCGACGACGTGCACTGTCCTGAGGAGTACTTTGACATGGGCTCGTACGGCACGGTGCACCGCGGCACGTGGGGCAAGGGCTCGCACGTGGTCATCAAGCGCCTGCTCATGGACAGCGATGGCGCGCAGAAGACGTTCTTCAAGGAGGTCGAGCTTTGGTCGCAGCTCGACCACCCGCACGTGATTAAGCTCTACGGCGGCTGCCACGTGTCCATGCCCGTGTTCTTCGTGTGCGAGGATGCGACGAACGGCAACTTTGTCAAGTACTTCGACGACCCGGACAACAAGCACCACATGTGGCGGCTCTTCTACGAGGCCGCGCTCGGCCTCGAGTATCTCCACAAGAACAAGGTCGTCCACGGAGACCTCAAGTGCAACAACCTGCTTGTGGGCAAGGACGGCATGGCCAAGATCTGCGACTTTGGCTTCAGTTTCATCCGGTCCCAGTCAGTCGGGCTCTCGGCCAAGGCGCAGACCGACGCGACGCGCTGGAAGGCGCTCGAGTGTATGGACGGCACACCTGCGGACCCCAAGAACCCCATGTTCGAGTCCGACATCTACAGCTTTGGCATGTGCATTATCGAGGCCGTGACGGGCGAGGCGCCCTGGGGCATGGAGGACGACGAGACGATCCTGGACAACCTGATGGAGGGCGTGGGCCACCCGCGACCCGACGGGCTCACGGACGCGCAGTGGGACCTCGTGAGTGACCTGTGCAAGATCGACGCAAGCGAGCGCGTGAGCCTGCTGAGCGCCATCGACACGCTCAAGACGCTCGCTGACGCCGAGGAGCGCGAGGAGAAGCGCATCGAGAGCATGCGTCACGACCGCCTCTGCCCCGAGTGCAAGTTCGCCGTCCCAAGCGACAACGTCTTCTGCGGCCGCTGCGGCGAGCGCATCGGCACGTTTCGCAAGGCCAGCGCCCAGCAGCTCAACCCGTGAGTGAGTGGATGTGTGAGAGAGAGTGGTTAGTTAGTGTACCAACAACACGTGTGTGATGATAGATATACAAGAAAAATAAATAAGTAAGTTGACACCATCAGAGGACAAGCCATTGGTTGAGTCCACACGCACGCACTTGTATTTAAATTATTCATTGCAGCCTCAGCGCCATCACTCACTGGCTTCTTATCGCTCTCGCTGTGTGTTTTTCTCTCTCGTTTGTTGGTCAAAATGCCTGCAGCACAGTGTTATCCTCACGCTGATCGTCTCGCCATCAGCCACAGCCTCTCAGCCTCGTCCTCACTGGTAAGCTGCTGGCCAAATGAGCTCTACGAGTCCAGGTCCTGGACAAATACGAGCGCTTGCGGCGCGAGTCCCTAATTCCACAGCAACAACAAAATCACAGTCAGGCGCCAGCACTTCCAGCTATATACAACAATCCAAAGAGAGCCACAGAGTCACGTTACCGCTTGCTCCAGCGTGAGGTCGATCATGTCGGCGCCGTACGTCTTCTTGGGGAAGTTGGTCGCGAGCTCGTAGTTGACGATCTTGATCTCGCGGTCGAAAAACTCCACGTCGATGAAGTCGCGAACGCGTTGGAGAGTGTCGTGCGCGTAGAACAAACGCTCAAGACGCGTGCCGTTGTGCAGGTGGAACTTGAGCACCGCGGTCTTGTAAGTCGCCCCAGGTGGCGGCACGCGGGAAGCTGGCTTATCTTCGAGACCCGCGCGCTTGCGCTCAATCGTCGCAATGAGCTCCTGGGCCAGTCGCAGGGCCTCTTCCTCAGCCAAGCGCGCCTCCTGCTCGATGCGCAGCTGCTCCTCTATGAGTTGCTGCTCCTGCAGCTGCGCGGCCTCTTCGCGCTGGCGATCGGCCTCAAGCGACTCCTGGTACTCGCGGTCCTGCTGCTCACGCAGGATCTGCGCCTCGGTTCTGCATATTAGTAAAGAGGTTATACATGTTAGCAGCATGCTTGAACAAAGCAGTCCAGCACTAGAGCCAAATGAGAGACATACCGTTGCTGACGCACGTTGCGCGCCGTGGCCAGGATCTGGTTGTTGCGGTCCACGGCGGCCTCCAGGAGCCGAATGATCTGGCTCGCCGGTAGGTTCGCTGTTCCACATCAAGGATTCGTAAATCAATACGTTAGCCCAATATGCATAGTAACAACCAATATCTAGTGAGTTTGAGGAGCTCACTGGTGATCTTCTCGACGACATTGACCCCGCGTGAGACGCACGTGAGCAGCGCGAGGAACGGGAAGCTAGCGCAGCCGAGCGAGAGGCTCACGCCAAAACCCTCGGCGTGCTGCACACAGCCGGCCCACGACACGATGCAGTCGCTGTCGTTCAGGTACGTGCTCAGCTGCTCCGTGCACAGCGCGTCTCTAAACAACAACAATGGAAATCATATCAGTGCGTGATAACAGTCCACACACCCATACACAGACAGAGCCGCACCTGCAGAATGCGTCAGCGTCGTCGTGAATGTTCGAGTGCAGGAACACGAGCAGGAATTTGGAGGCCGTGCGCGCCGTGGATACGGCGTCGCGGAAAGACGTGTGCTCGAAGCGCGGGAAGACGTCGCCGTAGCGCCGGCGCAGCGAGTGGGTGAACGCGCGCGCTGCGACCTGCGGGTCCTCGGGCTCGCCATCACCCAGCACGAAGCTCAGCGGCGAGAAGAGCAGCTCCACGAATCCCTTGGACGCGCGGCGCTGCACCTGCCGGCGAGCTGTCGGCGCGGCGGCAGCAGGTGCGGACGACGACGACGCCGTGTCAGACGCCGAGTCGTCGCCCGCTGCTGCTGCTACAGGACGGCGACGCAGACCTGCGGAGGCGTCATTCGGGGTCTCTGTTGCGGCCGCCATGCTAATAGACTGGTGCTGTGGATGGACGTAGACAGAGAGAGCTGCTGATTTTTTTCCTCGTAGCTTCTCGGAGCTTGACGTGTTCGAATATGACATGAGATTGCAAAGGGAGAGAAGGATCATTTGTATGCAATTGAAATGTATGGACAAATCACTTGAATCCACTATAGAAAGGTCTATTTTGGGCTGGTAGCAAAAACACTCGATGAGTCGATAGTGAATTCAAGTGTCGTATTGATGCGATGTGGTCCACATCATTATACAATCTGTGACTTGTGAGAAGACGTGCGAAGAGCTACATGAAGAGCTCCATGAGGACTCGGCGTGAAGAGCTCCAGCATGGCGGGCTCTCTAGTGAGGAAAATAAAACTCTACGTGCATTATTAAACTTAGTGTGTGTGGGTTGTTACCACCACTATCTCTCTCTAGATTCGCAGCGAACGCAGCTTGCCCGACGACGCGCGGAACATGCGATCGTGCAACGCGGCCGCGAGCTCGTGGTCCTCGTCGCGCACGTCCGTGAGCACGACGCGCTGCACGCCGGCGACATTCTCGGCCCAGCGCAACATGTCGAAGATGTTCTGTGTGCCCTCTGCGATGTCCCCAGTGGGCGACAGGTCGTTGTACGCCTTCACGCGGTGCTGGAGCCCGCGCAGCTTGCCGTTAAAGTCAATGACGACCCAGCCGCTGATGTCGTCCTTCGCTGCGTCAAAGGCCTCGACAGCGCTCTCCTGGATCAGATATGTGTCGACGTCAGGCGCGTAATGCGTGAGCAGCTGACCGGGCGCCTGCTGCGCCTCAGTCGTGTTCTCCTGGACCTCTTTCTGGATCGTCACGATCTCGTAGGTCGCGCCGAGCAGCTCCGCATTGGCTGCCAGCACCTGCGCAAGCGCCTTGTCCGAGATGCCGCCGCGGCGGAAGATCACGAGCTTGTTCTCCTCCGGCACGATCTTGGCGACCGTCGACTCGATGCCCACCTGGCAGACTGCGACCTCGTCGTCGCCGTTGCGACCTTGGATGATGCCGATGTTACCGCACGCACCCAGGTCGTCCATGACATGCTGTGCTGTGGTGGGCGACACGTGACCGAAGCGATTCGCGCTCGGTGCTGCGACGGGCACCTTCGCGGCCGCCAGCAGTGCCTGTGCGATGGGGTGGGCTGGACAACGCAGGCCCACGAAGCCCGTGTTCGCCGACACGGTAAGCGGCAATGCGGGCACGGCCTTGGCAATGAGCGTGAGCGGGCCGGGCCAGAACGCGCGACCAAGACACTCGAACGCGAGTCGGCCTTTCTCCGTCAAGTCCACGAGCTCTACGGCCTCCTTGATCGTCGGTACGTGCACGATGAGTGGGTCTGTGAGCGGCCGTCCCTTGGCCTTGAAGATCGAGAGCACGGCCTCCGGGTCGAGCGCGTTCGCGCCGAGGCCGTACACCGTCTCGGTCGGGAACGCGATGAGCTGACCGGCACGCAGTTGCTCACCGGCGTACGCAAAGCCCTGCGCGTCCGCCTTGACGAACGTTGCCATGGCTGTCAGTGGTGGTCGAGCTGAAGTGCTGCAGAAGAGCTGCTGCTGGGGAATGGACGAGTGAATTCGACGGCGCAGAAGCGGGAGCAAGCGTGGCGTCCTGAGGATCGTGGTGGCGAAGGTGATGGTGATGGTCGCTGAGCCGTGGACCAGTGGAGCCACGCGCTCTTGTCGTCCCTGCGAAGGTGTTGACCGCAGCGCTTTTTCTCGTGGTAGAAATGGTGTGCCAACCAATTCCGTGTGCGAGTTTTGATTGACAAACTGGGGATAAACGTAGGACATATATTTATAGGACACTGGCGTGATCTAAATGCAGGACATGTGTTGTAGGACAGTGTTGGGTAAGCTGTGGGTGTGTCCTTGATTAACATGGAGTATTTGTCCTACAGATGCAACTCAAGCTTACTGGATGCGAAATAGCTATACACCCGGCCTTCCCCTTCCCAATTTTCCCATACAAAGCAACTGGTCGAGACAGCAGCCATGAGCGCGCTCTTCCCGGCCCCCGTGCACGCGTACACGACGTACAGCGACGACAAGAGCGACTCAGCAGCACCAGCAGCGTCTTCCTCTCCCTCCTCCTCGTCTGCGGTGGTAACGCGAGCCGCGCGCGCCGTCCCGTCATACCCGCACCGCGTCACGAGCAAGTTCATCCCGCGCAGCGCCGAGGACTTTGGCGATGGCGGCGCGTACCCAGAGATCCACCTGGCGCAGTTCCCGCTCAACATGGGCAAGAAAGGTGGCGCTGGGTCGTCCACACTTGGCGCGAACAGCAACACGCTGGCGCTCCAGGTGCGCGGCGAGGACGGCCGCGTGGCCTACGACGCCGTCGTGACGCAGCACCACCGCAACAAGACCAAGGTGTACACCAAGTTCAGCGACATCGTCGAAAAGGACACGAGTGCAAGCACGCTCGAGCTGCCGAGCCGCGACGAGGAGATTGAGACCGCGAACCGCACGAAGGACGCGCTCCAGGTGCTTGTGCAGGGCAAGATCGCGGCGTCTTTGCCCGTGAACGTCTCGCGCCAGAAAACTGCCAAGGAGTCCTCGACGTACATCCGGTACACGCCGAACGATCAGGGCAAGATGGGCGGCCAGAGCCAGCAGCGTATCATCCGCATGGTCGATGTGGCGAAAGATCCCATGGAGCCGCCCAAGTTCCAGCACAAGAAGGCCGTGCGTGGTCCGCCGTCACCGCCGGTACCCGTGCTCCACTCGCCGCCACGGAAGCTCACGGTGCAGGACCAGCAGTCGTGGAAAATTCCACCGATGATCTCGAACTGGAAGAATTCCAAGGGCTTCACGATCGCTCTCGACAAGCGTCTTGCAGCCGATGGTCGCGGCCTCCAGCAGGTGACAGTGAACGACAACTTTGCGTCGCTCTCGGAGGCGCTTGCGATCGCTGAGCGCAAGGCCCGCGAGGAAGTCAACATGCGCGCGACGGTACAGAAGAAGCTCGCGATGAAGCAGAAGGAGCAGAAGGAAAACGAGCTGCGCGACCTGGCCTCCAAGGCGCGCATGGAGCGCTCGGGCATCCAAGAAGATAGAGACGAGTACCGCGAGGACGGCCAGTACCGTCGTGACGGACGACGAGAGGGCCGTGCACGTTCGTACAGCGACCGTGGCAGCAGTGATGACGAAGATCGTGGCCATGGCCGTAGTGACGACGATGACGACTCGCGTGGACGTCGTGAACGCGACCAGATCCGTCGTGAGCGCAAGAAGGAGCGCGAACGCGAGCTGCGCATGCAGAAGATCGGCAAGAAGGGCAAACTCACGCGCGATGACGACCGTGACGTGTCTGAGAAGATCGCGCTCGGTCAATTGCAGGGCGCCGGCAAGCTCTCGGGTGACGCGCTCTTTGACTCGCGTCTCTTTAACCAGTCACAGGGGATCAGTTCGGGCTTCGGCCCCGAGGATGACTACACGGTCTACTCGAAGCCACTCGTGGACCGCGGCAAGGCGAGTGTGTACCGCCCCAAGGGCGACGATGCGGGCTTTGGTGACGCAGACAAGCAAATGGAGGATCTGCAACATGGACACACGAAGCGCTTCAAGGCCGACAAGCAGTTCCGCGGCACGGAACAGGTCGGCCACCGCGATGGCCCAGTGCAGTTCTCGTACGACACGGCCAAGGACGAGGATAATGAGGACGAGGACAAGAGTCGTTCCTCTGCTGCTGCTGGTCGTGGACGCGGCCGCTCACCACCGCCACGTGCCCGTGAACAGCGCCGCCACTCACCGTCTCGCTCGGTCTCACGTTCGCGTTCCAAGTCCAGATCGCGCTCGCCGTCGTACTCGCGCTCGCGAACACGCCGCCGCTCGCCATCGCGCTCCCGTGGTCGAGCCCCTGCTCCAGCGCGTCGCCAGCGCTCGTACTCGCGCTCTCGCTCGAGCTCCCGTGGCCGAGGAGGAAGAAGCGGTGGCGGTGGTGGTCATGAGGACAGAAAGCGCAGCCGTCGTGACGGCAGCGACGACGACAGCGACGACGACCCGTTCGGCTTGGACCAGTTCCTCACGGACGCGCGCAAGGGCAAGGACGACAAGCCCAGCAGCAGTTCCCGTCGGCGCTGATTAAACATACGTGAAAGAGAGATGATGGTACCCTGGACGGCGTGGAGAGATGGAGAAATGGTGATGCATGAACAACAGAGCTCATGAGCCAACAGAAGCAACACAGCGAGTAGCAAGTGACTCAATACAGACACTATAGGTACACGGAGAAGATATATAGCCAATTGCATGATGTGCGATCAAGAGAGAACCTACAACACGACAAGGTCACATGCAGCATCTCATTATGTGCCAAAAAATTGCAGACTCTCACTCTTGCCATGGGTGCACTTTCTGTCTGCTGCCACACTATAGTCACCAAAAGGTGCGTTTTGCGGTCTATTATTGGCTAAAATCCAGTTTCAGGACACCTTCTTCGACACCGACTGTGTACAAATGTCATGTGCGACTCGTAATGCAACCAATGTCACTCATTCGCCAAGCAGCCACCACAGCACTCGCCACCGCCTAAGAGATACATAACCACAGAGCCATGGAGCAGATCAAGGTGATCATCGGACGCGACAAGGCGGCGCCGTCCGTAACCACGAGCGAGTCGCTCGCCAAGACGTGTCCGTCGCTCTCGCGCCAGCAGCGTCTCATCGGCTTCGCTTCGTGCTTCTGCCTCGGGTACCTCATCAGCTTTGGCGTACGTCCACTGCCCTGTTGCTTACTATCTACCAGCTATGCTATCCCAATGACTGATTGACTGGCTGACTGTGCTATGCTTGTCTGGGCTATTGGCAGTCGACGTTCGCACTCATTGGCGGCAGCGCGAATGGCGCCAAGTTCGGCATCACGTACTCGATCGGTAACGTCATCGCGCTCTGCGGGTATGCCACCACTCTCTTATAAGAAGGCTAATATAAGATGGTGGCTGTAAGACTGACACTGTGTATGCTGCTTGCAGGTCTGGGTTCCTCGTGGGACCGAAGGAGCAGGTGAAGCTCATGATGAAGCCTGTGCGCCGCGTCGCCGCGGTCATCTACCTCGTCATGATCGTCATCGTGCTGGTCGTCGCCATTGCGGTACGCTATCATATGCATCCATATTGCGAGCTACGTTGGCTTTCCATACTTAACGTGATTTTTTTATGTGTTGGCAGGCGCCCAAGCTCGGCGGCCTCGTACTCTTCCTGGTGTTCATCCAGTTCGTCGCTGCTGTCTGGTACGTGTGGCCATCGTATGTCCATCGTAGTGACCATTATAATCAGACAGCTAATGTATCTACGTGTCTAGGTACTCGGCGAGCTACATTCCATACGGCCGCAAGATCCTCACGGGCATCTGCAAGAAGACCTGCGGCGGCACGATGGAATAACTCACCCCCACGCTCCACTATCTATCAACCAACAGCCTGCTCACCCGGCCATACGCAGTAATAGAGCCGCAAGGACTTCATACAGAAAAAGTTTGACTTCTCACCAGGGATGGGGATATGAATGAATGGGTGTATTGATATCAATCGAGTGCTGACAGCAAGTCGTCCTGGAGGAAAGCATGTGCAGATACGGCCCAGGACCTCTAGGGTCCGCTGGGATTATTTTTCGCATTGGACAAGGCTTTTGCTCCAGGGACGTCTCTTGCTGGCTGCTATAGAAACATACCCTCTAGTGTCCGTAGTAGGTCGTGTTCGTGTACACTACTTTGCTGAACTCGGCCGGGCAGTACGGGAAGGCCGCCGAGGCCGAGACGTCCGTGAAGAGTGCCTTGCCCGAAAGGTACGTGACGTAGACGCCTGTGGTGGCGCAGAAGAGGATCACGATGAGGGCCACGACCTTCTGGTACAGCGGCGTGGTGGACCAGAAGACCTTGATGTAGAAAGCGATGGGCAGGATGATGCCGCCGACCGTGATCGCCGAGGCGCCGACAAAGTCCGTGATGTCGAGGAAGTGATCCTTGAACAGGATCGAGCACACGAGTAGCAAAGCTACGATCGCGATGCGGAGCACGACGAACTTGAGCACGACGCCGGAGCCGCGGTACTCAGAGCGCAGCGCCTCGTCGGCCTCGAGCTCGCGCTGGTCCGATTCGGCGAGCGACGTCACCGACTGGGACGTCGTGACCATGCCGTCCTTGTCCGAGAGGCCGGTGGGCGTGAGCACCTTCTCGTAGAAGTCAGACGCGGGGGCTTCTTCATCGACAGCGGCGCCACTGATCTCTGGACGCTTGTGCATGCCCAGGATTGTACGCTCGGCGAGATATAACACCGGGTTCAAGATCACGGCAAACGCAATCGCCATGTGCACCTGCATGCACAGGTAGGCAAGTACGACCGAGCCGCGACTCGCGTGCAGGTTGAGTGCGGCACCGTTGATCGCGAAGAGCAGGTTGCCCGGGATCTGGCAACCCACGAAGCTGTAGGCCGTGAGACCGATCGTGAGGAAGAGGCCCGCCGTGAAGAGCATCGTGCAGGCCACAACACGTGGCATGCGCGCCGGCTGTGAGTGCTCGCGCTGGAGCTCAGGCACCATCACCGCGGCCGAGTACGCGAGCGCGAGGTTGCCAAACATGGTCGCGACCTCCTTGAACTTGAAATCCGGCGCGATCACTGGCGGGTGGCTGCCGATCTTGTCGGCCACGACGTAGAGCGCGATGCCGTCGGCCAGGAGCGTGCCCAGGCAGCCCACGAGCGCCGTCATCGAGCCTTCCTTCATGGTCGGCGTGAGCACGACCGGCAGCAGCGACACTACCATGATGACGCTCCACACCTCGGGCTTGAAGGCGTCTGGCGCGATGCCGTCGAGCAGCGTGCCACCGAGCACGAGGAAGGCGCAGGGCACAAGCAGACATACGCCGAACTGCGCGATGAGCACGGCGTAGCGGCCTGGCTGGCCAGCGACCCACTCGCCCACATCGATGTACGTCTTGACGTTCTTGGGTGCCACGAGCATGACCTTAGAGAGCGCGACGCACGAGGTGATGTTGACGAGCCCCATGACGAGGAGCGCCACGACTGCGAACGCTGGCCCTGCGCGCGCAAAGCTCGCCGGAATGCCCAGCGTGCCAATGCCGTAGACGACGCAGAAGAAGTTGAAGCCGATCTTGAGGTCTTCGCGTGTGAAGAACGGCATCGTGGCTTGGTTTAGTGGTGCTTTGAGATGGCTTGGACCGACGAGGGCAGATTCGAGAATGATAAGAGATTTCCTCAGTGGGTGAGAACCACGCCTGTCTATCAGGGCAGTCGCTCTACAGCCGAGCTCACAAAGAGCGCCACCATCCAACACTGTTGTCTCTTGCCACCAAATCACCACCTGGCTGGCCAGGCTTCATCGACTCGAAGCGTTCGAGCGCGCTGATAGGCTCAAAGCGAGTGCGGGTCTTGAGAGAATCAGTCAGTTGACTGAGGTTGAGGGCCTCGTTTGTTGGGAGCAACGCGTGACGCGAACGGTTCCTTGGCTCGGAGTGAACGATTGGTCGAGTGGTGGTGCGTGATTAAAAGAGATGCTCCAGAGACAGGACCAGCTGGATCTCTGTTGTGTTAGGGAGCATGTCCCATGGACACGTTCCTTATCAAGTCACCAACGAGCTCTTGGCCTTGGCAAAGAAGCCTTGGACTTTCTTGAAACACATTGATAGCGGCACTCTTCATGACATATTGGTGGCTAGACCGGTACTGCTCGTGCTGTGTATGAGCTCCAGCTTGTTGGCGTGTTGCTCCATTCGCGAGTGGTGCTGCTGTGTGAGGCACCACACATGATGGGATATCATAATTTGCCACGTCACAGCGATCTCAGGGGATGGGCGGGTGTGAAGATGCAACAAGTCGGTTCGGATGGCAGGTCGAATGAGAGCCTGCGGTTTTTCCGCGTCACTGGAGTTCGAGACTCGTCACACGAAAGATGCGGAAGGTGAAGAAGAACTAGTCAAAGTCGCCCCAGTTATAATTCATCGCGTTTTGGGTGAATGCGCACTGGTCCAACTCATGGTACTGGGTTGAGGAATGGCTCCAGTCCTGCCGGCCTGGTGGGTAACGAAGAGCGAGGTTCGTATTCTTACTATGTGAACTTTAAAGTCACGACATAAGCTTTTCGCCTTCCACGCCTCCCAACATGAATGCAGATCGGAGGACCTCAGCTTCTCAATGGAGACTCGGCTGCAGTTGCGGCCTCTCGAAAGCGGGCTCGTCGTCTTCGCACGGAGAGCTTGTGGCTCTGGAAAGCGCCACATCCAAGCTACGCCACTCACCACCACACACCCAAAGAAAATGTTGAGTGCTGTGCCTACAAATAGACGTTCGTTCTCTAAACTGATCTCTCCGCCCAAAGGAGAGAATCATGCGACCAAGAAC
>JAASFV010000929.1:0-13118 GCA_023334015.1 Globisporangium paddicum
CAAGCCCACCGACACCACTGCTGCTGCTGCCGCTGGTGCCGATCACGCCAGCGACCATGCGAAGAAAGACGACAAGCCGACACCACCAGGTCTAGCTCCAGCTCAGGTTCTAGTTCCCGCTTCGACTGAGTCGCAGTCAAGCGAGTCACCCGCGCTTGTGGTTGCAGTACCTGCAGTAGCATCGGTAGGGGATATCGTGCCTGTGGCACCAGTTGCTGCGGTTATTCCAGCACCAGTGGTGGTGGGAGCCATCGACGCCGCGCCTACGATGCCAGATGCTGGGCTTGTGTCAGCGCCCTCCATGCCAACGGTGGTCGTGCCTGTCGCTGTGACACCCACCGACGCTGCGACCGTGACAACAGAGCTCGCGGTGGAGAAAGGTAAAGGCAAAAGTGGTGCCGGTATCGATGTCGATGTCGGTGTCGGTCGTGACGTACAACTTGGTCTGTCTGGTGCCGCTGACAAGGTCAAGGTACCAGAGGCAGCAGCAAACTTACAGCCTGGTGCGAAAGGAGACGTAAGTGGAAGCGTCCATGCGGACAGTCACCCCACTGCAGAGGACAAGCCCACCGACACCACTGCTGCTGCTGCCGCTGGTGCCGATCACGCCAGCGACCATGCGAAGAAAGACGACAAGCCGACACCACCAGGTCTACCTGCAGATCTGGTTGCGGATGTACTCTCGCCCGTGAATCCTCCGATTGTTGAGGTTCTAGCTGTTGCAAGTTCTCTAGTCGATGTCGCGCCTGTGGTTGCAGCGGATTCAAAAATTAATGCTGGACCGGTGAAGATCGAGCATGGAGACGGAAACCCCGGTGGTATCGAGAAAAGTGGAAATCATGGCGTCGCTGATAATGTCGAGCACATCGCAGGTCCACAAGTTTCTGCTAATGGCCATGGAGGCCCAAATATGGATGGACACGCAAATGCGAATGACCACTTTGATGCAAAGGAGAACACCAGCGCCAACGATATCTTCCTCAGTGGCCCGACTATCTCGAATGCGAATGCCATAGTTAATGCTGACATTAGTGCCAGTATCAACAACGTCGGTGTCGACGCCAACCTGAAAGCCAACTCTGACGCAACTATCAGTATCGACGACGGTCACGCCATCAACACCAATGCTGTTGTCGACTTGGTTGCTGGTACCAAAAGCAATGCAAATGGCCACGCCGAGGCCAACGCCAATTTTGGCCTCACTGCCAGCACAGACAATACCAATACTATTGTGAAAGGAGATGCCAGTGTCAACGGTGGCATTCCTGCTACCATGGACAACTCGATTGCTACTATGAACGCCAATGCCAACGCTCCTCTCAACACCATCACCACCACCGCCGAACTCAGTACCAGTACCAGTGTCGGCAACAACAATGTTAACATTAACGCAGCAGACAAGAGCACCGAGACTGTAGCGGGTCATGGGGTCGGCAATGTGAATGAGCCTATGCCAGCAACGGTTTCCAAAGAGGATGATGATTCCAGCGATTTGAGCCCACACAACATTCACGGTTATGCAAATGGCGGTGCAAACACCAATAGTCCTCATGGACAGTCAGTCGCGGTCATCGCTCCGGTTTCCGATTCCATGAACATGTCGATCTCTGGCAAATCGACTCCTAGTGCCTCAACTGCAGACACAGACGCACTCGCAGTAGTTCATCCAAGTAAAACTGTCGTGGCGGTGCCTTCGGAGGACCAAGGCCAAGTGGCTCAAGGTAACGTTGCAGCTGAAACACCGTCATTTGAACAGCCTGATGCGAAGATGGACGTCAAGAATCTAGTTTCAGAGCCACTTGCTGCAGTGGCCTCGTTATTGGCGATGAAGGCGGCAAATGTGAAAGACAGTACCTCAGAAACCTCAGTCTCCTCGCCTGAATCGGCAACAAAGTTGTCAGTCTCACAAGAGAAAGGACAAGAACAAGCCAACCAACCAGAATTTCCGGCAGAATCCAAGTTTAACGACCGAAAGAGTGGAAATGCGGCAGTCGAGGCTGCTAATGTTCATTCGAAGATCGACGACTCGGTCCTGGCTACAGCAGTGCATGGAAATGTGAATGCAGAGGAAAGCAAACTTCCAGCTGTGACTGAGAGTGCACCAATTGCTGTGGACTCGCTTGTGATTGAGAAACATCCAGACACTGATATCAACAAGCAGCTGCAGCTGAGCGAGTCGAGTGAGCTGATTGCCTCCAAAGGTTCGAGTAAACCCGAGCTGTTGAACTTGATTCCAGCCATCCACAACACGACCGAGGAGCAGGAGAAGTACGTTCGAGGCCAGTCAATCGCGTCGTATGAGCTCATTGGCGATGAAGACAGCGAAGGGAAAGGACCAAATAATGGCAGGCCACGCGTCCTTGGTGGTAAGCAACGTGGCGGTTCCGTGGATGCATCTACCTCTGCAGCTGACGCTCGCATCTACGAATCAGTTCGGTACTCAACAAGTCTTGCGGCGGGCATGTCAATTGCTCTCTTGGTGGGCTTCCACTTCATGTCCACGGATCCCAGGTTGGTGTGGTCGAATGCACTCTGGTCACCAAACTCGTGGGAGTTTGTCTTGTACGTTCAGTATCTCCAACAGGCGACGTCAGTGTCCGCGCTCACGCTGCTCAAGACGCCGTACTTCCTGTGGGAGTTCACCGACACTTTTTCGTGGACGAATTTCCTCGTTCAGGGAGATGCCGATGGCGGATCCAGTAGCTCGCCAGCGCATCGCCGTCTCAGGACGATCGTACTTGATGGTCTTGTCGGCTACAGTGATCGCATTGGGCAGGACGAGACCAAGGTCATGTACAACTGCGTCGTCGGCTTTGTGATCGTCATGACGATTGTTATGATGGCGCTCGCAGCGGTGACGGTGATTGGGAGATTGCAAGATCGATCGATCGAAACGCAACGTATCGCACTGCGTATCCTGGGTGTGGCTATGCTCGTATGGTACTTTTCGCTCTTCCCGCTCAGCCTCACGGCATCGTTTGAGATGTCTATGGAGGTGCAAGCGAATCTGATCGAGACGTGGCCTATGCTCCTTTCTGTGATGGCATTACTCGGTGTTTGCTCTGCGGGGCTCGCGTACGGCGCCCGAGTCGTGCTGCACCAGTCGGAGAGAGAGCTGCGCCGCTTTGACACGCTCGCAGTGTGGGGCGTGCTCTACGCGCACTACACGCAAGCGACGCGCATGTTCTTCATGTTTGACACGTCGATGCAGATCGTCGTGGGAATCTGCATCGGGGTGTTTGGCTCGAGCTCGACGCTGCTCGTACTGCTCGTCGCGCTCCAGCTCCTGTACCTCCTCGCAGTGTTCACGATCAAGCCGCTCAAGCAGAACTTCGTGACGGCCGCGACGTATTTCGTCGGTGTGATTAAGGTCCTGAATTTTGTGCTCGCGTTCGCATTCCTCCAGTCCAGCGAGATGACACAGGCAAATCGGACGTGCGTCGCGAACGCGTACCTGATCGCCAATGCGCTCGTGATCTACGTTTGGCTGCTCCGCCTGCTCGTCGTGTTCTGCTCCTGTGTGGCCGTGTGGAGTACGCGCAACGAGAGTGACTTGCCGCCGCGATCAGCCTCAGTGCATGGTGTGCTGCAGCTGCCGAATGGCAAGCGAGAGCCCGGCTCGGAGGTTGCGTGTTCAACTGTAGATCTGGCCGAGAACACTGACTACAGGACGTCGATTTCTCCGGTGGAGGCGACGCCAATTGGTTCGACATTGTTGTTCGCAGCCACGAACAGCCACCTCTGGTCGCGAGATCAGTGGGAACGTGTCGTGTAAATGAGCGAGCATCTGTGGTTTGTGGTGAGCAATGCGTATGTGTTTTGTAGATTAACCAATCGTATGGATGAACTGCATATTCATTTTTGAGTAACGAATCCAACAGCATTCCAATCATGTGATGGCTACATATTTTTTTCAAATCGGCAAAGCAACAGCATCTTTTATAACATGACTGCTCGCTCCACGAGTGCTAGTGATAGCCCGAGCTCGAGTCGTGGCGACGGTGCGAGTCCTCGTGGCGGCCACTACCTGTGCGTCCCGACGACGACGGATGGCCGCCGCCTTCGCGCTCTCGTGGACGTTCGCGCTCGCGGCTCCTACTCCGGCTTCGCTCTCTCTCACGGTCGCGGTCGCGATCACGATCTCGGTCGTAGTAGTCGCTGTCTCGGTGGCGGAACGGACGGGAACCCTCGCCTCGACTACTGCTCTGGTGGTGTGACGGCGCTCCCTGGCTGGTGCGGTGATGCTGCTGCTGGTGATGAACCCCACCACCGCGGTCTCCTCCTGCTGGCTGGTGGCTGCGATACGAGTCGTTCCGATCTGGACGGTAGCCTCTATCACGAGCACGCACTTGACGCTGCTGGTCATGCACCGATCCATTTGGGTTCGCGGCCGCAGCAGCCGCCATGTCTTCGTGGTGTCGCTTCTTTGACTGGTACTCGTGCGTGGATGAGACGTGGAACTTGGGAAGACTGTATCAAGCGCAAACATGAAATGGCGATCAGTCTCCAGACAGCAAACGAGAGTTGGGCTATCCAACAACACATCACTCACTCTCTGGGTTTACATGTCTGCACGCGCCAGAAGTAGTCATGATTCATTGCCTCAGCTGCCGAGATGCGCTTCGCAGGGTCCAGAGTCAACAGCTTTTCAAGCAAGTCGACTGCATGCGGAGGAAAACTGACACACAAGGCACACAATAATGAGCCGCATGAAAAAACAATACCGGCAGCGCTTTACACAGGCACTCACCTTTTAAATCGGTCGCGAAGTCGGCAGACGTATTTCTCGTCCAGCTCAAAGTTCTTCGCGCCCTGGAGCTTGAAGAAACCTGACCACGTTTCCTCCGTCGGCATGCCACATAGTCCAAACACGAGTTGCAGCTATTAAAACACACACGAGTCGTCACGTAAATCTCAGCCAATTCACCAAATCGGTACCATCATTGCCGTAATACCAAGCACGTACCTGCTCAATCTCCGTCTTCCCCTGCAAAATCGGCTTGCCCAGCAGCAACTCCGCGAATATGCACCCGATCGACCAAATATCCACTGAAAAGTCGTAGGACGTGGACCCCATGAGCAGCTCGGGCGGGCGATACCAGAGCGTCACGACCTTGTTCGTGTAGCGTCCGGCCTTGGCATTCACTTCGTTCCAGAAGCGCGAGAGTCCGAAATCCGCGACCTTGAGCATGCCCTGGTTGTTCAGAAGCAGGTTCGAGGCCTTGATGTCGCGGTGAATGATTTTGTTGCGGTGCATGAACGCCACGCCACAGAGCAGCTGGCGCATGTAGCACTGGATCTGTGTGCGCGTGAACTTTACGCGCGGGTGGTTCAGCAGGCCCGAGAGGTCGTGCTCCATGTATTCGAACGCAAAGTAGAGCGGTGGACGCTTGCCCTCTTTGGGCGGCGCTGCATTGTTTGTATCAAACATCCCCCATGGAAGCACGTTGTCAGACATGATCAGCCCAGCAGCAACTCAGTACTGAATGCAGAGTCGTCCTACCACTGGAGCTGACGATCTCCTTCAGAGCCACAATGTTGGGGTGCTTGAGAAACTTGAGAATCTTCATCTCGCGGATCGACGTCACAGGAAACTAAAACCAGCAAGACATAATAGCAGTGTTAGCTAGCAAGCGTAGTACTCAAACAAGACCCACTCAACACGTACTCCGTTCTTCTCCACATCTGGGCGAAGCTTTTTGAGCGCCACAATGTCTTTCGTGACCTTGTGCTGGCATTTAAACACCTCACTAGATACACGGATGCATCCATCCAACCAGTCAATAAGCCAGCACAAATAGCTCGACACACAAGCATAACTATGCGTAACATACCCGTACGTGCCCGAGCCGACTTTATCGATGATGCTGTAGCTCTCAATGTCGCCGACGTACCACCGCGGGCGCTCGACGGGCGCCTCGCGCACAAAGTCGACTGCCACGATCTCACGTTCGCTCGCGGCGCTACGCATGGACGCGATCACGGAGGACGACGATGAGCGGATCGCGGCTGCGTTCACGCCTCCGCGTGGCGACCGGAGGTTACCTGTTGGGCTTGTCTTGTCGCTGGAACGCCTACCGGTGCTAGTGCTGGTGCTGCTATCCAACTCCTTGCTGTCCTTTGCGTTGTCGTCACTCACCTCACGTGGTTCCCTGTTGTCTGCGCTGTCGTTATCGTACTCGGCATCGCCTGCCTCTAGCAGCCGCGACTCCTGCTCCGTGTCGTTGTCGTCGAATTCGGCTGACTGCTGCGAACCCGGACTGCTGCTGCTCACATGGATCAAGCCGGGAAACCCAATCGAATTCAGATCGATCTTCACGCTCGGTGGGGAATACGGAGGCGGTGGTGGCGGCGGTGGCGGTGAGCCAAGCATCAATAGAGGTGACGCACTGGGTGGCGAGAGCGGCGGCGGTGGCGTTGTGAACGCGTCGCCTCGTGCACTGCTGTCGAGATCTTCGCGCTCTTCGTCCTCCGTGTTGTCGTTCTCCTCCAGTGGCTGGTACTTTGGCGGTGTGCACGACGGCGGTGGCGGCGCCGGTGGATCTTCCGGACACGGTGGCAGCGGCGACGAGAAGCTCGAGCTGTTGCCGCTACGGTTGGCGACAAGGCCCGTGGTGGCGGCCGAGATCGCTACGACGGCGATGGGCTGCGCAGGCGGTGGTGGTGGTGGTGAAGCTGGAGGAGGCGGGAGCGGCGCTGGTGGTGGTGGAGACACTGCTTCTCTGTGCGGCGGTGACGGCGGCGGCGGCAGTGGTGACCCAGGTGCGTCGTCAGGAGGCGGTGGCGGCGGCGCCATCGTCATCCTCCACTCTTCCAGGCTTTCTCGCGTTTATTGCGTTGGCCTTGCATGTGGTCCCTCGTTTAAGGTACTTGACCTTGCTATACGGGACATTTAGCTTACGATTCAAAAGAGTGACATCAGTAAAAAGGTTTTAGCTCTTTTTGACAATTTCATGTCACTATTTGGAGTGGGAAAAAAATGGAACTTTTTTACGTGGTGAAGCCAAAATATAAAGGGAGCGGTTGCACTAAAAAGAGCATGCGAGCACTTGAGCTATTCATGGGGCGTGTGTGTGAGAAGAGAGAGAAGAGAAGAAGTGGCGAGAAGGGCTTGACGACAGGCTTACAGGCACACTTGAGCGACTGAGTGAGCGCTGAGCAGCTCTACAGATCCATACAGACAGCAGCTCCTGTCGTGACACGCCCGCTGCAACAAGTTTCAACGGCGCACGAGAGGGTGTGTGTGGTTACCAAGAGGCGCGCTGTAGGGGACCAGATCGCGGTCGCCAGTAAGTGGGGTGACAGGTAAATTCACACAGGTCGAGTGACTGACGGTGGGCATGCGGGACGATATGGGGCATATACGGCGGGTCGTGGGGGCTGCGACGCGGCAACTGGTGCAAAACGCCTCGAGCAGCAGCGTGCTATCGGATCTCCTCACGACAGCGAGCCCGGCGGCCGCCACTGCGCTGGATGGCTCGGCGGGCAACTCGTCGGCTGACAGCACGAACCCCAACTACGCGAACACACGGGCCCCCAATCAGAGTGCGTTTATATGCTGTTTGTAGTGTAGCTGAAAGAGTGAAGCGACTGACGTGGGTGATTCTTGTCCGGCAGGTATAGCGTACTACATCTACATCTTTATGGGTGTGATGCTCACCGTGGGCGCTGGCAGCATGGCTGTGTACTGCTACCACCAGCGGCGCATTCGGCGCTTCGTTGAGCACGACAACATGAACAACAACATGCAGCGCCACTCGCTCGTGGACAGGTCCGTCTGTATATGCATGTGCATCAGAATTGTAATGCTTGCCGTTGTATCAGCTCATATTAACCACCCTCATGGCTTTGTGAGTGTTTAGCTTCATCGAGGCGGGCGAAATCGAGTGGCAGTGCACCGTGTGCTACCACGAGAACCATCCGGCCAAGCGCGAGTGCCTCATGTGCGGCACACCACAAGGTTTGTATACGCTTGGCTGTATTGCTCTTATACCGTTGGTCTAACTGGAGCTCTTTGGGTGCAACGCGTCTAGTAATCTCACATCAGGTCGTGGCGTCACCTGCGCGGGGCTTAAGACCGCAGACATCCTTCGCCATGTCGTCCGAGGAGAACACGTTGCTGGCGGCGCGCAACCGCTCGTTCCACGTGCGCCGCCTGAACGAAATGAACCTCAACCAGCGGCAGCGTGGGGCGCGGCGGCGCAACCTCTGGCAGCGCGAGAAGACCGAGGACGGGCAGTTCCGCTGGGTGCGTATCGACGACTGCCGGCCGTCTCGCCTTAGTCTCATGGGCTCGGACTACCGCCCCAGCAGCTTGGCGCCGACGTCGCCACCTTCAGATGGCGGTGGGGCATTAGAGATAGGCGCATACATTTTCGGTGGCGGTAGCAGCAGACGAGGCTTCAACGGCACAGGCCAGAGTAACAATGTCGGCGTTGAGACCGAGCTGACAATGAGCGCTGTTGGTGACGGCGACGGCCGCTACGAGCCCACGATCCGCATCAAGATGGACTCGACGTCCTCAATGCTCATCTCACCATCAGCTGGTGCTGATGGCGAATTGTTGGAAGGACCAGACTTCATCGCCCAGCCATCCGTCGGGTACGTCCGCCACGTGGACGATGAGGGCAACGTCGAATGGGTGCCAGCGGAGATGCACTTCCACGAGGCTGAGACGATCGACGTGGACGAATTTCCGCGCGCGAGCAGCATCATCGACTTCGAGTCCGTCGCGGCGCTGTCGTTCCGGCAGAAAGTGCGTTGGTTCCTGCAAGAGATCGAGAAAGTGTCGGTGCCCTGGGAGGACGGCCATTTGTTGCTCAAGATCCGCCGCGACGCCGTGCTGAACGAGTCCATGCACCTGCTCATGCTCGTGCCCGCGTCGGATCTCCGCCAGCGGCTGCGCATTGAGTTCATCGACGAGCCCGGGCTAGACGCTGGCGGCCTCATGCGCGAGTGGGTGCTGCTGCTCTGCGAGAAGCTCTTCGATGAGTCTTTCGGGCTCTTCCAGCCCACACACGTGGAGAATCTCGGGTACTGGATCAACCCAAACTCGAGCCAGATTCACCGCGACCATTTGCGCTGCTATCAGTTCGTCGGCCGCTTGATTGCGAAGTGTCTGCTTGAGGGCCAGCTGCTGACCGTGCACTTTTCGCTGCCGCTTCTGAAGCACATCCTTGGGGTCCCGATTTCGTTCTCAGACCTGGAATTCCTCGACGAAGAGCTCTACCGGAACATGCTCTGGTTGCGCGACAACGACAACGCGGACGCGCTCTGTCTGGATTTTACTATCCAGCGCATCGACGGCAACGACGAGATGATCACGGACGAGCTCAAGCCCGGCGGGAAGGACATCCCCGTGACCGATGACAACAAGGACGAGTACCTGAACCTGCTCATGAAGCACAAGATGTTTGCAAGCGTCAAGGAGCAGGTCTCGGCGGTCCTCGATGGGCTCTACGACGTGATCCCGAGGAATCTTCTGGCGGTCTTTGACTACCAGGAACTCGAGCTCCTGCTCTGTGGCGTGCCCCAGATCGACGTAGACGACTGGCAGGATCACGCCGACGTCAAGTTCCAGGCCTTTGACCAGCCAACCAAGACCGAGAGGAAGATGATCGAGTGGTTCTGGGAAACCGTGCGCAGCTTCTCGCAGGAGCAGCGCGCGCGACTGCTGCAGTTCGTCACGGGCACGTCGCGCGTCCCCGTCGAGGGCTTCAAGGCGCTACTGAGCAACGACGGCCGCGTGCGGCGCTTTGGCATTCAGATCGTGGCCAGCGGCGCGCCGCCAGCGGGGCTATATCCGAAGGCGCACACCTGCTTCAACCGCATCGACCTGCCCATGTACCAGACCAAGCAGGAGCTCGAGACGTACCTCACGCTTGTGATCAATATGGAGATCACGGGCTTCTCCATGCAATAGCGAAGAGCTACATCCCAATATCCAGTACACTATGAACAACAATAACACCACCACCATTGTCACCGCTGATTCGTCCTGTTCTAAATCGCTCTCTTGATCATCTGGGTACTGTTAGTTGTTGACAGAAAACTTGTGACCGCACTTCTTGCACTCGTAGAACACGGTCTGACCTTCGTCAGCTGAGCGCAGCTGCAGTGTGTAGTAGTCCATCTCGAGGTTGCCGCACTTGGGGCACGTCTCCTCGACGGTCGCGCGCGACGGACCCGTCACTTCGGTCATCACCTTGTCGGTCTTGAGCCACTTGGGTGCGGGCTTGTCCTCGCTGTGCGTCACCACCGACAGTGACGGCAGGTCTACAAATATACACACAGCATACACGTACAATAGACATAGAGACGTGTGAGCCCAATGGTCAGCACGAGCGCACGCATGGACGGACGTGACGCACCTTGGTACTGGCAGCGGTACTCGCAGGCGGAGCAGACGATGTTGTTCGTGTCCGGGTGGTCGAGGATCGTGCCGCAGTGCGGACAGAAGGCCGGGCCCGTGGCGTTGGATGCGGATGCGAAGAACTCCATCTCTCTCTATCTGTAGCTCTTGGCAACTGATCCCTTCGTGCCTCTTGGTTTGCAGAAAACCAATGGTCTTCTTCTTATGAAAACCTGATTCTACTTCTAGTATACAAATGCAAATCAGCATTCCAGATTCGAAAGATGTAAATCTTTTGACCGGTCCAAATCCAACATACTTGTTGAAAATAGCATGTCACTATTTCACTTTCTGTCACTTTTCTAGTTTTGATGTCACTCGCTCTTTTTTGCTCATTTTGTTCACTGCTTGACTGAGGCGAAGATAGCAATGACGATGCGGCTCCACGCGTCGCGATCTTCTCGTCGTGGCGGACTGCTGGCGGTCGTGCTGCTCTGCCTCGTGGGCGCAGTGCAGAGTCTATTTTTTTACGTCCACAAGGAGGTGCATCTGCGTCTCTACATCCGTGTATTGACTGAGGAATGAGCGTCACAGCGACCGACCCGTCCTGACCGTGTTGCTTGTTGTTTTTCTGTGTGAATGTGACTGTAATAGAACCACAGATGCTTCCTCGTGGACATCCCAGCGAAGACCCCGTTCCGCGCCGAGTATGAGTCGCCAGACACGACCGACACGATGGTGAGCGATTTAAACACACCTGCCACAGCACACGCATGGGGGTTTGGCTCACGAAAAATGTATGTGGTGTGGCCTGCTGCTGATAGAAAACCGTGCTGGCGTTTTACGCGCCCAACCGCGTGTCGGACAAGGAGAACCTGCTCGTTAAGAAGGAAATCACGAGCGAAAAGGTGCGCTTATTAGACCTATGACCTAAGTGTGGAGAGTTCTGGCGGTTAATTTTGCTAATCCTGTGTTTGTGATGCTGTTCTTTCTGTGTAAATATTTAAATACTGCTACAGGGATCCGTATCGGTCACGTCAATTTACAACGGCGACCACTGGGTGTGCGTGAGTCTCGACTCGGCCGAGTTTGCGCTCCCAGATGGAGCCAAGATGGTACGCTATCTGTATCTACAAGGTGGAGTTATTGTTCAGCCGATGGCGACTTATGCTGTCTGTTGTTGTACCTTACGTTATAGCGCTTCACTTTGAAGATTGCGATGGGCACAAGCTCGCAGGAATACCAGGACTTGGCGAAAAAGAGCCACATGGACGACCTCCACCTGGAGATCCTCAAGCTGCGCGACCGCGTCGGCGCGATCCAGCGCTCGCAAGACTACGCCAAGGTAATTTTTCATTATACAATAATGCAGAGATGGAAGGAGCTCAAGATGATACATGTGCACCCCTAGGAGAAGGGCATGGTGCTGCAGACGGCCATCGAGAGCAATAACAACAAGGCATCGTGGGTGTCGATTATCCAGGTGAGTGCTCGCTACACTGTAATTTGCTCCCTCATTTTTCTGTGACTTACAAGGCCTCGTTGGTGTTCTATATTCTTACAACGTGTGCTATGTTAGATCGGCCTCTTGCTCGTCACGGGTGTGTACCAGGCCAAGTACCTCCAGAAGTACTTTCACAAGAAGAAGCTCGTCTAAGTCGCCGGAATCAACTTTTTTCCTTTCGCGTTGGACAGAAATACCTGCCTGCCGATAGCAGTGTCATCACTGTGTTTTGGATCGCGATCTCGCAGCTCCCAGCTCCATGTGAGCTGTTTCGAAAACTGACACTACGACACTCTTATACACACGTAATCGAGCGGTCATTCGTTTACGGGCAACTTGAAACATCGGAGCTCTCTCTATTGTTTATTCCTTGGCGTCGTCGCCAAAGGAGAGCGTCTTGGTTGTTGCAGCGGCGTCGCGCTGGCGCTCCTGCTGCAAGGCGAGTTGCATCGCGTTGTGGATCAGTCGGCAGTCGTTCGTGTACGGCACCGAGTAATCGACAAACGAGCCTACGCAGGTGGCGAAAGCAAGACAAACAGACACTCACTCGTATCAGTTATGAACAAACGCAGTTAGCTGTCTGCGCGTGTGAAGCGAAAACAAACATACCGAGGACACCCAGGATCGCGAATGGCTTGTAGGATTTGCGGTGGATACTGATCGGGATGCCGATAAGCACGCCCGCAACACAGCACTACATACACAGTCAAGATTGGTTAGAAGAGCTCCTTAAATGAGCTCTTCGCAGCGCGCGCCGCACGGGTCCCCATTGCGCGAGATCAGAGACCAGTGGGGCAAGAGAAAGCAAGAGGGCCACGCACCAGAATCTGCCGATTGATCATGCACGACGTGAGCATCTTCTGCAGCTCCGTCGAGTCCTCGTGGCCCGTGGGCGTCTCGGCATCAGTGCGCTTGATGAACATCACGAGCGAATTTGTTGGCGACAGAAAATAAAGTATTTATTCGTGGCAATTTGTTATACCCTAAAATCTGTGTTAATTGAGACACCAATGTGCCGAATTGTCAGCCACAATAGAAGACTGTCTCAATTGACAAAGAGAGCACCCGATATCGTAAACTACATATTTCTTCATAAAAAGAGCGCAAAATATTACATTAGTGTTGTACAGTCATATGAAAAACTATAGACGCACCCGGTTTTTTTCGATTTACAATTTCAATTATTCTTTTTTGAAAGGGCTGTTTAAATGGGAGCTTTCATGGCAAAAAAAGAATGAGAATGCAGAAAACCACATTCAAAAA
>JAASFV010000930.1:0-13093 GCA_023334015.1 Globisporangium paddicum
CGATTTCACCACGAGAGTGTTCTGATGACGTTCTCTAACATACTAAAAAAGCTCGTCCGCAAACACAAAACTCGAAAAAAAATCCACATAATTCAATTATTTTTTGCTGTCCTTAACTTTTTGGCGTGCACTGTATTTATCGAACATTTTGGTATACTTATCAGATATTATGGTGTCATTATCGGATAATTTGATGTTGAAGAAGCAAATATAGGTGATCCATCAAAATACGATAGTTTGCAGAACTCAACGCACCATAAATCTCTGCAGAGTACCTACATGTGCACTTTGATAAGCATGCGATGCTGAAAGTTTGTTTGTGTGACAAATATCCTGGTTTGTCTTCTCTATATAAACCTCTGCTTTTTCTGTTTTTTTGGGGTTTTATTTTAGCAACATCTTGTTTGCTTTGAGCTGACAAAGGTCGACTTATTGATTTTTTTCTTTGCTGTCACCTCAAATAACTACACTGAAGAAGGTCTCCTTATTGCAGGCACTCGCTCCGCTCTTGGTAAAACAAATTCCACGTAAACCATGCACAGCACTGACATTTTCAAATCAACTTCCGAGCCAACCCACCACAAAGGAGAATTAAAAATCGACCCTAGTTGACGTCGACTTTGTGTAGTATTTCGCAGCCAATAGAGTGTTGGCATTGTCACATGAGCCAACCGAGTTGTCGAGTTCATATCCACACACACGCCCTTGCTTCAAAATTGGCTGAAAATGTCTTGAAGTGACGGCCTAACTCGTGTTTTGCTATCCAGTGATGCCCAACAATTTCGTTTACCAATCTGCTACAAAATCAAAAAGCTAACGTCGGAGCTCTCGAAACAAAGAAAATCATATGTATTAGCTAAGGCT
This sequence comes from Globisporangium paddicum, assembly GCA_023334015.1. Lineage (NCBI taxonomy): Eukaryota > Oomycota > Peronosporomycetes > Pythiales > Pythiaceae > Globisporangium > Globisporangium paddicum. The sequence continues at coordinate 865 of JAASFV010000930.1, forward strand.
CAGCAAACAACTTCGAGACTTGCGCAGGCGACCCTAATCCCTGCTACTAGTTTTGTGCCATCTCGTTGGTTTGAAGCGCGCGCTTGTGGCTTCCAATCTGCTGCAGCACGAGCTCGCCACAGCCAGGGGCCGAGTCGAACTTAGAGCGCGCGGCCGTCGCCAAGATGCCCTCGCGGTTGTAGCACGTGAGTTCCTTGTCCGTCGACCACGTCCACTGCAAGCCCCACGGATTGTACGTATCCAGGCCGTGCTTGCAGAAGCACTCGTGGTCGATAACTCCGTTCTTGTACCTGACGTAAATGTTGTTGAAGTGCTTTGCTGCTTGTGCTCCCACAAACACGTGTATTTGACGTCGTTCCAGTTGATGCTGACGAATTTGTTGCACGCGAAGGTCTTGTACCCCATCAGGGCGTCCGTGCTGGTGGTTCCGACAGCAACGAGGCTGAGCACACTCACGGCGAGGAGCTGGTAAATGGCGACCATCGTGCTTGACTTGAGGTGGAGAATTGGGAAAGTGAGTGGATATGAACTGTCAGTTCTCGAGTCGACAAGGCATCCATCGCGCAGGCAGCCAGAGTTAAAAAAAAATCAGCGAGCGATTGATCCTGCTGCGTGAACGCCTCTGTTGATGGTGGTGAATGATATTATAGTATTATGAAGTATATTGTGTACCCTGATCGAGTATAATTTTCAGCGGTTTATAATATCGCTGAAGTCAGGTTTTATAAAACTGTAGCTGATCACAAGGTTGGCCAAGCAAGCGCTGTGCTGGACTTCGCTAGAAGTCTTGCTTATATATCACTGGTGTTGCAAAGCACAGCAATGCCCTTGTTCTATCTTCACGTGTCCTGCATGCATTGGCAATCTTGTCAACGCAGTGGGAAAACATGTCAAAAATCATGCAAATAATATTGTGCAAAACTGTCGCTGTAAGCTCTTCAAAACTACAGTACTCCCAAGACCCAGTCCTTGATGAAAACGGTAGCGCAGCAATCGAACACGAGACTCGAATGATGCAAACAAAAAACCTGAAAGCGGGGAAGCTGGTTGAGGGCTGAGGCCTCCGCGACGTTTAGTTGGTCTCCGTCGACTCGTTGGCCTGAAGTGCGCGCTCGCGGACATTGATCCACACCTTTGGCAACTCGGGGCAGGTGTACGGATCGAAACTTTGGCGTACGCTCGCCGCCTGGACGCCGTTGCGGTTGTAGCACGACATGTCCCTGTCCGACGAGTACGTCCAGCTCGAGCCCCACGGGCCGTAGGTCGCCAGGCCCCGCTCGCAGAAGCACTCCCACTCGACGGCGCCGTTGTTGTGCATGATGAAGATGTTGTGGTACTGAGCGACACGGACGTCCTTGTGCTCCCACGAGCACGTGTATTTGATGTCGCCCCAGTTGGCGTTGGTAAATGCACTGCAGGCGTTGGTCCGGTACCCCCACCCGGCGTCCGTGCTGGCGATTCCGGCGACGACGACGCCAACCGCGCTCACGGCGAGGACTTGGGAGACGGAGACCATCTTGACTTGGCTTAGGAGGTGAAGAATTGACGAATGAAGAGCTGCTGAATGGTTTATCATTCGAGGTCATGCATCAGAAAAAAAAAATCAACTTAAAATCATTTTCAAAACGATTGAAGTAAAAGTGTTCGTATCACAAACTCACGCAGTCATGCCCATCGTCGAAGTTCTGCAACTATATCTTTGTGGCGCAAATCCGTCTCGATGTGCTCCACTGGATAATAATCGCAGAGATGCGGAGGTAATGCTGTCTCTGGTTTGTTGGAAATCAGCACTTTGATAATCCAGTACAGTGCTGATTTACAGTGCAGGAAGACCTGACTGTGTCTCAACTGGACGAACATCCGTGACATGGATGAGTTCACTCTTCTTGAAGTTTGTGCGACTGATGATGCCAGTTTGTTTTGCCTTGGCACTGGCAGAGGAGAGATCGCACCCCACGGAGATGATATGTTGAGCCGACCTCCATGTCGTCGCCGTCCGCGATCTCAGCGCTGACCTCTTCGGAGTCCTTCTCGAGCGCCGCGTAGTCTTCACGGACTTCCGAAAACTCGCCTCCTGCATACCTTCACCCACGTACCAGTGGCGAAGGCGCTTGGCATACATATAGTAGAACTTGTGGTCAATGCGCGAGAACACCTCCGTGATGGCTATGCTCACAGGTTGGTGTTTGAGCTCGTACTCTTGCTTCACAACATCCCCAACGGTTGAGCACACTCGGTCAGACAACTGCCACAGTTGGAGGATTTGCAACGCTCTCCAGTTCGCTCGCGTTCACCGACGCTACCACGCTCACCAGCACCCTCGCAGTCGCGGGAATCACCACGATCACCGGACTTTTCGAGGCGAACGGTGGTGCGATTTTGCCACAGGCGTCACGGTCACTGGAGGCAATCGTGAACATCGCCGGAAGCACGAGCATCACCGGGACACAACGATCGCGGGAGCACTCTCGGTCAGCAGCACGGCCATGGTCGGCGGAGCTACCACGCTTTCCAGCACGCTTGCCGTCACTTGCAACATTTCCATCACGGGGTTGCTCCAGGTGAACGACAGCGCCACTGTCACAGGAACCCTCAGCGTCACTGCTGGAGCTACCATCGTCGGAGGCGCGAACATCACAAGTGACGCGACGATCACAGGGTACCGGTCAACTCGCGCTACAAGCATTTCCTTACAGCAGTCTAAAATCTTTATCACAACCATAGATGCTTCAAAGCCATTAGATTTGTCCGAAAATAAATTTCGTCCTCACAGAGAGAGCGCACTCTAGTCGTTCTTGATATGCGATGGAGCCACGAGGAAGATGTACACGTTGCCATTCGTGCGCATCACTCCTGGGCGAGCTCGAGCGCGGCGCTTGTACACCATAATCTGTCGAATGTCTTCGATCTGCATCCAAATAACAAAAGCAGAATCACAATGTTAGTCTGTGTAGTGAGAGCAAATTTTCGCTTCAACTACTGCATTTGCATGGCAATCACCACGCACCACTGTCGGATTCAGGTTGAAGTAGTTGTGCCGGATAAAGTGCACGTTGTTGATCATCCACGTCGTGTCGATCACGTCGACGTCGAGAAAGTCAAGCGGCTCGCCTGCCTCATCGTCCATGACCATGTCGACATCCGATCGATCGTTGTACGCGTACGCGACGACATCGGGAAAGCTGACTTGCTGGTTCTTCTCGACTGCTTCCTTGCCAAGATCCAGCGCAAAGCTGTCGCTCTCTTGCATCCGTATGCTCCATCGAGGGGACCAGCGAGTGGGGAGTCGTTCCAGTTCACTCTCAAACCCGACGTCGCGGTGCAGCATCTGGACGCGCTTGCCCATCGAATATACCAACGGATCCAGCATGTGCTTTCGCGGCAAGAGCTCGGCCCAGAACAGCGCGCCGTCCTAGCTCAGTTACGCAACAGAGGCAATAGTGAGAACCTTGTACACAAATGCGTTTTTGTGTGAACGCAACGTACATTCGAGTCAGCGTAGATTGTGATCTGATGGCAAAACTTTCGGCAAAGGTCGTATCCGCCATTCACTCGCACAAAGTCGTCGCGGGGGAAGTCGGGATTGGAAAATATTAAACTAGTTAGCCGTGCCTTGCGCTGCGTCTTCAACGTGGACGAGTTCAAATTCTCATGGTATGTCTAATTCACACCATACACTGTTAGTCTACTTCATGGTAAAAAAAAAAAGAGTGATCTCACACAAGCACGTACACAGAAAACGTCGTCTAAGAGACCGCGATTGAGCGAGTTGAAGAAGATCCGAGCCCCCATCGAGTGCGCGATGACATTGATCGACGAGTAGCCGGCGTCCACGAGACTGACGAGGAAGTCTCGGAAATCGGTGGCGGTTCTCTCACTCTCACTTCCGACGTTTTTCGCTGAAATCACAGATATCACGAACATTTGAGCAAGGTACGAATGTTTGTAAAACCGTGCATAGATGAGCAAGCTTGTTGATGCAGTTAACCGTACCAGGGAAGTACGCCAGCGTGCCTCCAGTCGGCCAGCTGAAAATAAACGGATGGATGTGCGTCGGGAAATTCCCGAGGGCCAGCAACTGAGCCAGACGTGTGAGACCATAGTCCAGTGGGCAATTATACCCATGGAGGAACACCAGCGCCTCTTTATCATTCTACACAAGAATTGCAACCACAGTAAGACCTTGAATCCCTATACATGCAAGACCACGGTAGCGACAGTACCTGTGCATGGAGGTTCAAACTGGAAAAGCGCTCGCCATCTCGGAACGTAAACGATCTGGTCGCAACCGTCTCATCCATGGCGCGCACTTCGTCAAGCGGGGTCCTTAAATATGGTAGACACTCTGCTGCAGACTGGGGCTCGTGCTCTACAACACCGCTCGTCAAGTGATGCACCTGTGGCAGGAACGAAAAGAACCCGCCCGACACAGAGCACTCGATGCTATCATACAAACACACATGATGTTGTTAGCGATCACTATCCACACAATGTCAAGCTAGGATGTCGATCAGCCAAGCGCACCTGGCCACACCCCAGTGGATGCCTTTCGGCGAGTGCTTGGGCATGTACAGCACTTCGTCATTACGCGGCTCGGCACGGTTGTGGCAGAAGGCGATGCGCAGGTTCACGAAGCAGTAGCCGCTGCCGCGCTCTTGGCTCTGGAATGGGCCCACGGGGACGCCGTGGTCCCACTGACCGCGTAGCTGCTCGCCATGGAACGACGAGTCAGACCAAATGCCAAAGCCGTGCGGCTGGCCGAGCGCGTCGAGTCCCCCGCAGTAGGACACTTTGACGCGACTGCGCTTGTAGAAACGCGCCATTGAGCGGTACGTCAGCGTGTGGTGGCGCTTGCTCACGACGACGTTCCACCAGCGCTCCGCGTCCAGATAGTGCTTGCTCACGACCCACGGGTACACGTAGTGCGTCGCGATGTGAAATAGGATCGTGAGGACCTCGGCGATGAGCAGCAGGAGGATAATGATGTGCTGCCTCGCCTTGTCGCTGTCCGAAGCCTTGTTGCCGAGCCACACGATCGACTCGATCCGGCCCGTGAAGGCAAACGTCGCCAGCTCCGCGACGATGAGCCAGTAGATGAGCCAGCGCACGACGAGCACGATCTGTTCACTCAACAAGAATAGAGTCATGTTAGCCTTTGTGACGGCACCACCAGACATACATGTGTTGTACCTCGACGACCAGAAAGACCAGGAAGAGGTTAAACACGAGCGCGATGAGGTTGTCGGTCAGTAGGAAGCCCTTATCTTCCGCTGCAGGAGTACACATTACGGCAATTACATAAATAAGAGAGCCCAAGCTGTTAATGAGATGCCGCAACGTACACGACGAGCGGATGATGTCGGCCGTGAAGACAGCGAGGATGTAGACCACGATGATCCACATCACCAGCTGCGTCGATGCCGAGTACTAATTAAGCATATCCACACCAATACAAACACGAGTCAGTCAAACAGATCCAAACACGCACAATACTCAGCAGCCAACACCAGCACACCTGTTTGTACACGCCGCGGTACTTGCGCTGCACGCGGCGCTCCGTCATGACCGCGAACGCCCTACCACAATCAAGAGCCAACCAACCATCAACACGCCAGTCAGTAGCGTAACAACATCCAACACAATTCCCAGTCCGCACACACATAACCCCACATTTCGTAGTTGAAGCCCACGCGCGTCTTGCCCATCGCGTTGTGGTTATTACCGCCGCCGTCCTTGTCCGAGTCGCCACCGTCCAGCGCCTGGGAGCTTCTCGCATTGCTGTCGTGGCTGCTGGCGCTGCGCAGCAGATGCATCGTGAGGTCGGTTTGATCCAGGGACGACGACGACGACGACGGAGGCGCCTCTGCGCTTCGAGCCGCCATGGCGTCAGCTGCTGTACGTGGCGCGAGTGTTTCCGAAGCATGTTCTTCAGATTCATATCTCAGTGCGTGCGGTGCTGTCTGCGCCTGTAATCACAGCCAAGAGCAATCTCGCGCTCTTTCCAAAAAGCGTACGAGAAAAAACAAATGAAATGTTGCTCGAGCGTACCGTACCACACATGTTATTGAAATTGAGAAATGGTGTTGTTTGAATGTACATGTGATCAGGTTGCTTGAATGTAAGCGGACGGTGGAGGTGACGCCACGCGCATGCATGGTGCCAATCGCATTTCGGCGACAATGACGGCGCAGCGATTGAGTGGCGACGACGCCCAGCAGCCTCCGCCTCAGTTCCAGTCGACCGCCGCAGTGAGCACCGGCAGCAAGACGATGATGCAGACGGCTACGAGTCCGCGTGACGAGAGTGAGCGCGTCGCTGTGGCCGAGCAGCGGCCCGTAAAGAAGGCCAAGCTCAATGGCGCCGCTGAGCCACCGACAAGACGCCGCGTGCTAGAGCACCCATACGGCGTCAAGCCTGTCGGCAACTTCTACGAAGACATGGACAAGGGAATCAAGGACTGCCGCGCGCCAGGACTCGGCAGGCTCGCGTTCCTCTCGGACATGCAGATGATGGCGCTGCTCAACTACCTGCCCGCAACGGACCTCTCCAAGCTCGGCGAGTGCAGCCGCGCGTGCTACGTGTTCAGCTCCCATGACGAGCTCTGGCGCACGCTCGTGCTCGAGGAGATGGAGGGAAACTTTCAGGCGGAGGAGACATGGAAAGACTCGTTCATCGCGACCAAGTGCCACGGCAAGCGCAAGCGCAAGCCCATCGCTGTCAAGGGCTTCTATTCGGACTTGCTCTTCCAGTCGTTCTACTGTGCTGCAGCGCCTATCGAAGAGAGCTGGATCGCAGTCGAGACGATCGATCGTCGGAGCGCCAATGAACTGAGTCTCGAAGACTTCAAGCGCGACTACGAGATGGGGAACCGCCCAGTCATCATCACCGAGGCGATTGACAAGTGGCCTGCGATTGACAAGTGGACAGATGAGTACCTCGTGAAGGCGTGCGAGGGACAGACATTCTACGCCGGCGGCTTCCAGGTGCCCATGGACAAGTATCTGCACTACAGCCGCACACTTGTCGACGACCAGCCGCTGTTCATCTTCGACAAGCACTTTGCATTCAACGTGCCCATGCTCGCGGCCGACTACGACGTGCCGCAGTACTTCCACGAAGACTTTTTCTCGCTGCTGGGCGACGAGCGTCCGGACTACCGGTGGCTCATCATCGGGCCAAAGAAGTCGGGCTCAACGTTCCACATCGACCCGAACTCGACGAACGCGTGGAATGGCGTGATACGCGGCGCGAAGAAGTGGATCATGTTCCCGCCCGAGGTCGTCCCGCCTGGCGTGCACCCGAGCGAAGATGGTGGCGACGTGTCCACCCCTGTGTCGCTCATGGAGTGGTTCGTGACCTTCTACCCTCAACTCAAGAAGCTGCCGCCGCACATGAAGCCACTCGAAGGCGTCTGCCGAGAAGGAGAGATCGTGTTTGTCCCGCACGGCTGGTGGCACCTGGTGCTTAACCTCGACGAGTCGATCGCAGTCACGCAGAACTTTGTGTGCCAGGGCAACGTGAAGGGCGTGCTCCGGTTCCTCAAGGACAAGCCGGACCAGGTCTCGGGCCTGTCGTATGACAAGCGTCCAGAGCTCATCAACAGCTTCCGAGCAGCTCTCGAGACGCATCAACCCGAGCTCCTGGCGGTGGTCGACAAGCAATGGGCGGACGAGTTGGAGCGCAAGAACCGCAAGTCCAAGTGGGAGCTGCTGCTTCAGGACAACTCGACGCAGCAGCAAGTGGTCGATGCAGATGGACGCACAGACGAAGCTCCAGCAGCTACAACAGCTTCATTTGGCTTTGGCTTCACGTTTGATGATTGAGATCCAACCAGAGTGAATGTATCCTTGTCAACACCTGTATTATCTCGATAAAGTATCCAGCTTGCTATTCTATCTGCCATATAAAGTCAAATGACAACTTGTTCGAATATTGTCTGTAGTTCGCGAGTCTATTTTTGTCAGCAGTCTATTTTGATTGGCCAAAAAGGAGTCAGTGCGCCATGTACGCTCCAAATAGTAGCCCCTCGTTAATGTCCACTTTGTTTATGAACGAGAAAACGCAATCGAGAAAGCCAAGCGAGGCAGACGTGTGCAGGTCCGTGTCTTGCTGTCGAGCGACCGTCACCCCACTCGAGAGAGCGACAGCGTGTGCGAGTCGAGTGTACCAGACGCAGACACTGCTACAGACCCCAACGCAGGCGCAGCGCTCCTGGTACAAGTCGTACAAGCAGAGAGAGAACCCGCCGTCTGCAGCTTTCAGGTCAGCGATAAGCCAACGACGACAGGCGCAGCGCTTTGTGAATCGATACACCAGACGACACAGTCATGACGTGGGTGGAGGCACTGGACGACTGGTTCACGTTCGTGGACGGCAAGAGCCAGTATTATCTGCGGCGCACGAGCTCGCTCGCGCACTTCAGCCGCGGCCAGCTCGTGATGTGGAAGCTCATATGCGCGGCCGTCGTGTACGTCTGTCGCTTGTATGTGTGTGAACTATACGTGACTGCCATTGACGTGAGGTTCATGTTTATACGTTTGTGCTGACAGGTTCATGCTCTCGGTCTTCCTGCCAAGTATCGTTCTGCCCTGGGAAGGTTTCACGAGCACAGGCACCGAGAAGATCCCACCGATCCTCTACCTCGGACCATTCACCGCACTCTTCACAGTGGTTTCTCTCTGGGTACGTTTACCGTGTCCGTTGAGTCTAAACGTCTACGCTTAATTCTAACCACTTGCTACCACAGATCTCCGCAGTTCACCTGTACCAGCCGACATTCACAGGCCCGCGCTTCTTGTCGTACCAGAAGAAGCCGCACGCGTACTCGTGGGAGATGATGGACTGGATCTTCTACGAGTGCTCGACGACAGGCACACTCGTGGCATTCTTTAGCTTCTGGTGCGTTCAGCTTTATTATTCACTGCTTTATTTTATTGGAAGGTCTTGTCGCTCACGTAGCTCTCAATTGGTAACACCTCTCATCTTTAGGACCATCTCGGTCACGACAACGGAAGAGGAGGTGTCGGGCATTCGCGTTGAGGGCATCATTGTGCAGTTCGCAGTCGTCGCAGTGGACTTTTACCACACGACGCCGCAGTTCAAGTCCAACCACGTGCTGCTGGCGATGCTCTGGCCGTCCACGTGGCTCTTGATGCAGCTGCTGTGGGTCGTCGCTGGGCACCAGCCGACCAACAAGCTCTTCAACTTCCACACGCAAGCAGCGCCGCTGTCGACGCTCGCGTTCTACATTGGGACGATCGTGTCGTTCTTCCTGCTACAACGGCTCGCGCAACGGGTGCAGCAGCACCACGAGAAGCGCGCGCGCGAGGTGGTGGTCGACACACAAGACAACGACGACTCGTCGTTCATCGACTCGCCCACTGACGAGAGCATGCGCATGACGCAGTTCGAGCTCATGATCGAGTCGTCCTCGAACCGGCTGCTGCGGCAAATGTCCTCGTCGAGCTTCACCAACATCGGCAAGAGCCACACGGACGAGCGCGACATCGTGCCGGCGCAGGTTCAGCTGCATCCGGACACGACGACGACGATCCACATCCCGTCAAGTCGGCACCAGAGCAGTCTCAGCAGCAATCCGCTCCAGAGCTTTTCTGAGAACGGCAGCAGCATGCAGCAGCAGCTTCACCATGGGTGACAGAGTTCGCAGTTGTGGAACCTGTCGAATATAATTATGATTTATCAGAGGTTTTCGTTTCGTAAAAGTGTCAAGAGTGTGTGCGGTTCTTTGATTACTGCTGGGTCAACCCGCGTTTATTTTCACATGTTTATCTCAATAAACCTTCATATGAAGCAGAGTATACTGCAAATGGGATAATCCAAAACCCAATTGCTTTTATAAAACATGGTACGCATTATAAAGAGTCGCCAAGAATGAGTTTCTCTCGCACAGCATCTATCCGCTAAAGTACGAAACGATGCTTTGCAACGCGCTTGCGGGGGTTCAAAAGAGAAGTGGCAGGCGCCAGCAGAGTCACATGCGCGAACTGGACCGCGCCATCGGCGCCATCTCGACGCTCGTCGTGGGCATCGGCTTCCTCGTGGTGCGTATTAATGTGTCTCTGCGTTCTGCGCATGTGCTGGTATGCGTTAATAGCCACTGCGTGACCCATGATGCAACTGATGTGTGGACAATTGACTCATGCAATTGCGAGCAGGTCCGAGAGCTCTTCCGCGAAAAAGACGGCCAGAGCAAGTGGGAAAAGTACGCGGTGGGCGAGAAGGGCATGGACGTGTACTTTCAGTACGTTGCGCTCTTTCTTTGTGGTCGGATTGGCATAGGCACTGTCGTGGTTTTGACGCTTGGCATTGTCTTTTGATTTACAGGAAGAAGTACGGAGTGCCAAAGTTGCCGCTCTTTCAGCACCGAGGAGCCTGCGACTGCGGATCGCTCAGGTATGTATGCGTGTATCTACTAGGAGGTTGCAATGGTGAGGTTGCTAACTAAGTGCTGCATCTCCTAGATTCCTCGTCTTGGCGCCAAATCGTGTGGAAGCATTTGATGACAGCAACACGCTCTCGTGCAAGAAAGGTCGATTCCCGTACCTGGTGAGTCCTGGCTTTGCATCGCGGATGGAGATATACCTTATTAACTGGGCGTGTGAAATAATTCAGATTGTGCCGACTTCCTGCTTCGAGATGATAGAGTCGACAGACGTATCGCTCTATGAATCGCACGAATCCGGCTGCCAGCATGTGTTTTGCGCCAAATGCGGTATGGTTCCTGTATGCTGCTTCACATATTTCTTTGTTTGAGACTGTGCGCTAACTATACAACTCGTGTGGTCTATCTCAATAGGCGTCCACATTTTCCAGTTCGACCACACCCAGCCAGATAGTGTCGCAGTCAACGTGTACTGCATCGAGGATGAAAACTTTGAAGAGCTCAAGGTACACATCCTGCTGCACTTTGGTGCTGTTTTCTCTTTGACTGGATTCATATTGTAGGTTGCTCACATTTTGCTGCTGCTCCAATATGCCAGATTATATTTATGCCGAAAGGAGCCCGCCCCATATTCGGTCGCGCCAAGCGCGTTCCTCTTGCCGTCGAGCAGCCCGTACGCAGACCGCTGAACCAGCACACGTTCAGTGCAGTGCAAGATGAGCCCGAGGGCTCGTCAATGTACGTTTGTCTTTGTATGCCATGTGTTGTTCTGTTGTTTACTAACATTGGTTTTGATCGACAACTTCGCTTGATTTCCAACAGCTCATTCCAGAAACAGCTCCTGCTGTGGTCGAAACTGGATAACCAGCAAGCGCACATCCAGGTGTCCGAAGATACGCAGTATCAGTCTAGCAGCACCAGCCACAGCGGTCACTTCTCGGTACGTGCTCAATCAGTCACTCGAATATTTTTTTCCCCCAGAAGTTGAATATCTAACTATGTTGCCTTATCGTGTGATGCACTGCAGTTCACGCCAGAAGACCATAGCATGACCCACATGAAGGACCAGCTGGAGTTTTATTTAAAGGTGATCCATTGCAACCTTCGATTTTCAAGAGGACTCGAGTTTATTGGCTGACATCTTGATGGTGTGTGTGCGAACACAGCGACACCTTGGAGAGAACAATGATGGCACAGAGCACTATCAAGTCTAGATACAGCAGCTGAGGACCGCACACCTAGGAGCTTGAAGCAAATGGCAGCGCGGAATCAAGGTTGAATGAAGCGCCTGGATGCTCGGAGGAAATGGTGCCGACCATGTAAAGTTGATCTATCAACAATTTCACAAAATTTCACTAACAATGTACTAACAAAACCTCGAACATTAATTTCACGATCGAAGGCCACGGGGCCACGGCCTCGGGTGTTGCATTGGGGGCGTAAGACACATGCCGATGGACATACTGAAGCAGCACTCAAATACCAACACGTATACGAACAACTCACGAATGATCATCATAGAAGAGTGGTAAGTGCAAGAAGCGTTGATGATGCTGTTCTGATTTCATGAACGATATATATTGGTGCTCCGAGAGCACTTCACAATAGACTAGACTGAGCAAGTACGGGTCGGCAAGCGAAGTGCAACTTCCCCAAGCCACTGCCGAGTGTCCGGAGAATACTCGGAACCTTGAAGACCCAAATGGCAGACGGATGTGCTGGACGACGCCACTGCGTCTAGTCTTGAGTGACGCGAATGTGGATGCGGCCGTTGACCCAGGTCTGCACCGGCGCGCCGCAGTTGCCCGCCGCGCCGAACTCGGAGCG
>JAASFV010000931.1:0-13067 GCA_023334015.1 Globisporangium paddicum
CGCGCTCGTGTCGTGCGCGGACGACCGGTGTGCCGACAAGTCCATCTCGCAGGTCGTGCAGATCCTCGACCGGTGTCCCGAGTGCAAGAGCGGCGACCTGGACCTCTCGCCTTCCGTCTTCAAGAAGATCACGGGCCTCAATAGCCTCAGCAGGTACACGATCAAGTGGCAGTTCGTGGACTGTCCCATCTCGGGCAACATCAAGTACTGCCTCAAGACCGGGAGCAACCCATTTTTCGTGGCCATCCAGCCCACGAACACTGGTGCTGGTGTTGCGAGCATGGAGATCAACAGTAAGCCGGTTACGATGGTCGACTCGGCTTACTACTTTCTGCTCGATGGGCATGGCAAGGACAAGGTTGACCTGGGTGCCGTCAAGATCACGCTCACGTCCTTGGACAAGCAGAAGATCACTGAGACGATGGCGCTCCAACCAGGCTCCTGCACCGAGGGCAAACTCCAGTTCGCGAGCGTTGCTGCTGCTGTCAATGCTGATGCTGACGCTGCAGTTATGCTTCAAGTAGGGAATGCTCAGTCGACCACCAATCGCACGCAGCAGCCTAGTCAAAATCAGGCTGCGTCGGCGCCTCCAATGGCTAATGCCGCGATCACAACGGCAACAAATACGCCAACTCCACCAGCGACAACTGCTCCAATTCCAGTGTATGACTCTCCTTCGTCCTCTACTCCAGTGGTGACCACCGCTTCAACGCCAGCAGCTCTGGTACCAGCTCCGGCACCAGCTCCACCTTCAGTCATAACTCCGGTTACAGCTCAAGCTCCAGTCCCAGCAACTCCGGTGTCAGTACCCGCTCCAGTATCAGCTCCGGCACCAGCTCCAGTCGCCGCGCCTCATCCAGCGGTGCACCGGTGCAAGGTCAAGAGCAGCAAGCACAAGGATCATTGAGGCATGCTACACACACCGTGTTATTGTCATCAAGGCTAATGAATGTGTAGCTCTAAGTGCTGTAAAATAACGCGTTATTAACGGTGAAATTCCTTTTTCACTGTTTTCCCACACTTTACACAACGTTATTTAACGCGTGCACTTTGGTGACGAATCATCATCATTCGATTTTTTATTCTCGCTGCATGTGTGCGCAATGCCCGCATTCCGCTTTTGGAGCAGGCTGTTGACAGCAGCGCGTGCGCACACAGTTTTCTCGCTTACCAAATCAGCTCGTCCAAGACAGTTCAACCCATCCCAGAGTCCAAGCGCACTATGGGAAGGCCTTTCCACGCAATTGGTCGTTGTACGAGATCGTCCCCAAGGCAGACAAGAAGGCTCACCCTGACGCCATATACCACCATTGTGATGTGACTCTAACGAATGTTCAAGTTTCCCGCAACACGTTGCAGCATGCGCTACGATGCCCTGGTATTTTGGACGACAGCAAGGCGAGGTGGCGACTGGTGGACTCGGAGCTGAGACATGCACAACAGCAACGGCTTCGCACGTCTCAAAAGAGATCCCCGACATCATGCGACGGCGCTACACCGACCAACCGGTTGTTGGGGGCACCAAACCCAGCGTCTATACCCAACAAGATCTTACCAAAAGCACAGAAGCAGACGTGAGAAAACAACTTTCGACGCGTGGCAAGGGGCTTCAATGTCACTGGGGTACCATTTCGCGCCATCAAGAACCCGTTTTTTCGCAAGATGTTCGATTACGAGTTGTCGTATCGGTAGCAGCTCACCGATCGCTTGCTGGACAGCATCTACAACGATCTCGCCATCTCCGAAAGCCGCCCTCCGATCGGGACCCTTGTAAACCCATCTTGACTCGTGACACTCTGACCGGGGCCCGTGTCGGCACACCCAAAACTGGATCAAATTTGGTCTTTATCAAGGCGCCAGATAGGAGCACAGACTTGTCCCTTCTGGATCGCTTCAGACCGGGACCTAGGCAATCTCATTGTGGGCCGTGCCATAAATTTCTCAAGTCACTTCACCACAACTGCCACATCACTGCGTTTGCATTCGCCTTGGTGCTGAGTTTCTTCTTTTTTTTTACTGTCAGTTGTCACCATGGACATTGCCGAGATCTCGTGGTGGCGGTTGTGGGGCAAATAAGTCTGTGACGAAATTGATGCTGGCAAGCGATTCATTCTGCGTGTATGAACAAGACCAATAGATAATGTTAGCCTCTTGACACAAAGCCATGCACACACCTAACACTTGGATTTTCAGCTTACAGTTCGATCGCGCTGTGCTGCGATAGGACCGCTCGTCTGGCTGAAGATGGTCTCGACCTTTTCAATATCGTTCAGAAGTCAAACACTCACATTTGTTGTGCATTTAGCAGCCAAGCACAGCTTAAGAGCAGCGTGAATACTCTATATCCGGTCTTCCAGGGCCTTCTCGAGGCTTTTGCACGGTTCGTTGAGCTCACGGAGAGACGGCGGTGAGGGTTTCAAACTCACCACCCTCCTGCCTTCGTCGATCACTTCTTTCTCCACCTAACAGCCCTGTCAGTAAAACAAAACAAGATCCACCAGCATTGCCACATCCAGTGAGCAATCCGAAGGCCTACTACAAATGTAGCCAACCAAGGCACCCACCTTGGTGAACTCAATGTCTTCCAGCAATTGCTGGCGCTCGACCACCAGCGCGGTCTTGTAAGTCATCTAGGATCGCGTTGATCCGCTGGGCGCTCAGACTCCAACTTTGCTCTATTATATTGGTTGTTTACGTCTCGCACGCAACCTTGTGGCTAAGCAGGGCCTGAAGCACAGCTTCTGCGCATAATCTTGTGTCGCTTTTCGCAGCCGCGCGCTTCACTGAGGCTTGAGCGTATTGCCGTCTTTGGCATCGCGCTCTTGATATGCGCCTTTTGAAAACTCCCCATCTTTTCAAGTGTACCTCAGAAACTGGTACCAAGGTACCCCAAAAAGGTACACATTCTTGAAAACTACTCCACATTTGGAAATTTAACTGAATAAAAAGAATGCGTGTAGGGTGGGGGGTTGTTGTTTTTAACCGTTTATAACTGCTTTAGACCGCGTTTCACTTTACTTAACGAAAGTGTTATAAGCTGTTAAATAAGTGGCTCTTGGCGAGTTGTTTGCTATTGTGAGCAGCTCCAACGTAAACGTCGAGCATTGCATTCCGTTCTGCCCTGACTCAATCGATAGGCAACCAGCTGCGGCCTTTGGATAGTGCTTTGCCTGTACCTTGGCGGCAATCGTCAGCGGATTGCTTATCCACCCTGCAACACGTAGCTCTCGACATTTCCATTCCTGTGCATGTGCTGAACGTCTTAGTTCGCTTCAGTGAGCAGGTCCGCCTGTCATGAAGAACGATGTCTTCCTCATGAACAGCTGGCATTCCTATGGCGTCAAGCGGCAGACGTCATGGCCAGCTGGTGGCGCGGAAAGAGCCACTACCTGTCTGACTTCTACAACCGCACGACACGTGCATCAGCACGTCAATAATACGCGATACCATTTCGTTCATCAGCTCAGGCTCATTCCCCAAATTGCGCGCTTCCACGAAGAGCTCCAGACAGCAGACGATGGTCCAGCACACGCTCGCGCTCCGAGGCCTCGTGGCGCTCGCGCTCACCGCTGCAGCGACCCAGGCGCAAACGACATTCACGGGCGACGGTACGTCCTACACGCTCGGTAGCGTAATGTCGGGGAATTGCAACTTCATGGCCTCGGCCGCCAGCGCAGCGACCAACTACGCCGCGATCAATGACGCCCAGTGGGACAGCCTCAAGAACTGCGGTCGATGCGCGCAGGTGTCGTGCGTGGACGCGGCCTGCACAGACAAGACGGCCAGCGCGATCGTGCACATCGTGGACCGGTGTCCCGAGTGCAAGAGCGGCGACCTCGACCTCTCGCCGTCAGTCTTCAAGAAGATCACGGGCTCGTCGCCGTCACGCCTCAAGATCCAGTGGAAGTTCGTCGACTGCCCCAGCGAAGGCAACCTCAAGTACTGCCTCAAGAGCGGTAGCAACCCGTACTTTGTGGCCATCCAGCCCGCGAACGCCGCCGCGGGTGTCGCGAGCATGAAGATCAACGGCCAGGCCACGACCATGGTTGCATCAGCCTTCTACTACGTGCTCAGCAGCCAGTCGCCCGTGGATCTCTCGGCGGTCAAGGTGAGTCTCACGTCCAGCACCGGCGCCACGGTTGATGAAACCGTCTCGCTCTCGGCCGGCGCGTGTACGACTGGAAAGTCCCAGTTCGGAGGCGGCAGCGCTGCCACGCCCCCAGCCACCACGCCAGCGGCCGCCACACCTCCGGCCACCACGCCAACGACCACTGCACCAGCAGCCACGACTGGTCCGACCCCAGCGGCGACGCCCAAGGCTACTTCAAAGCCAAGCCCCGCCGTTTCGCCAAAGCCATCTACGACGAAAAAGCCATCCCGGACCCCACGTGCGGCTTCAACGCCTTCTGCGGTCGGTGCGGACTCGACCGCTGCCCCAGCGAGCGCGAGCCAGCCATCCACTCCAGCTACTACTCCAGCTCCGGCCTCTGCAAGCGGTGATGACGAGTACGCCACGCCAGCTCCAATCTCAGCTACTACTCCAGCCTCAGACAGTGGCAGCACTGCTCCAACTCCGGCTCCTGCCAGTGGCAGCACCACCTCAGCACCTGCCTCAGCCAGTGGTGATGATGAGTACGCTACTCCAGCTCCAGCCACCACCACGGCGTCGCCAGCTGCCACCCCAGCCGTGACTCCAAAGAAGACCTCGAAGCCATCCAAATGCACCACCAAGTCAGAGAAGCAGCGCCAGAAGAAGCAGAAGAAGGACAAGACGAGCGCCAACACACCAGCTCCGGCCGGATATTGATCGAGGATCTCCAGCTACAAACCATGTAGTTTTTCAAGGTTGAGCTAATAATTCCAGTCGCCGCGCCCCACCCTGCAGTGCACTGGTGCAAGTCGAGGAGCTTAACGTGTACAGTTCCAACAACAAATATAAACATATGTGGTTCATGTTCATACTTGTGGTGAACACAGCAACAAATTCAGAATTTCCTGGTAAACAAAGAGGAATTACCATATTTAAGTAGAATAGTACTTATTTCGGTCGTGACATACCACATTTGTTCACCAAATAAGTACTTTTCGCTAAGTGCGAAATAAGTACTTTGCAAAGCTAGGAATTATTTACAGTGTTAGTTGGAATAAGTACGACTCACTTTGTGAATATTCGAGGTCCCATGTTCCCAATTACAATGTCAACAACCAACAAGAGAAAAATGTCATGCACAGCTTCGTATTCCCCAATGCAACCGCTCTGCGGATCCAGCTCCATAGCCCACCTGCAGTGTGGTTCAGATGGAAGCACGCATTTGCAGAAATCAAGTAAGTTGATATTGGCCAACACCTGACTGGGTGTGAGTTATTGCGCTGTGTGCTCTCGTGGAGAATGAGCATCAAATTCTTGCAATATTAACTGATATCATCCTCCAATTTGCCTCAGATGCAATGACCACACCACAATCAAGCTTCGGGGACACCTTCTTCACGTTGAATAACAGTGATTTAAAGACTGTAATGGACGGTATGGCACTCAGCGCGTTTTGTTTTATAGCAACTACAAACTACCATTGTAGATGTGCAAAAATAGATAGTTTTTTCAAGGTTGGGCAATGTGATTGCGAAAACGGATGCAACCTATAAAAAGTGACATTTGCCAAAACTCTTCTCTGATTCGCTTATAAATCATAGTTTGCACCAATCAACATGATTATAACTTCTGCTTGGATTTGCACTGGTCGAGTAGCCAGTGTGGGCCGTTAGTCAGCGACTGACGGACAAATACATGCCAGTCAAGATGATCATGCGTCACTCCTCGAGAACGCTCTCAAGCAGCAGACGATGACGGCCGCAGCAGCGCAGCAGAAGCCCCGCGCGCCAGCGTACAGCTACGCGTTCGGTGGCGTGTCGGCGGTGGGCGCCGTCTTCTTCACGCACCCGTTCGACCTGCTCAAAGTACACCTGCAGACGTCCAAGAAGGAGAACCTGGGACTCTTCCAGGCCGTGCGCCGCATCCTACGTCTGCAGGGCGCCTCGGGGCTCTACCAGGGTATCTCGGGCGGCGCCATGCGCGAAGGCACGTACTCGACCATGCGTTTCGCGGTCTACCACGTGCTCAAGGACGATGCGATCGCCAAGAACGGCGGCGAGCCCATCTCGACCGGCCACAACATCCTGCTCGGCATGGCCGGCGGCGCACTCGGCGGCGCCTTCGGTAACCCCGCAGACATTGTCAACATCCGCATGCAGGCTGACAGCCGGCTGCCTGAAGCACAGCGCCGCAACTACAAGCACGCGGTAGACGGGCTCATCCGCGTGAAGCGCGAGGAAGGCGCTGAGGCGCTGCTGCGCGGCGTGCGGCCCAATATCATCCGCGCCATGCTGCTCACGACGGGCCAGATCGCGGCCTACGACTTGGCCAAGTCGACGCTGCTGGAGAACACGGTGGTGCCACTGGAGGACAATTTCAAGACCCATGTGCTCGCGAGTATGGTCGCTGGGCTCGTGGCCACCACGGCCTGCGCGCCCGCCGACGTGGTCAAGACACGCCTCATGAACATGCAGCACAACGAGTACGCCAGCGCGACCGACTGCTTCCTCAAGGTCATCAAGCACGAGGGCGTCCGTGGGCTCTACAAGGGCTGGCTACCGGCCTACATGCGCCTGGGGCCTCAGACGCTGCTCACGTTTGTCTTCCTGGAACAGCTCCGCAAGCGTCTACTGTGATCCATGCATCCCCATCGTGCCATTATACGAGTGCGTGTATAGAGAACCATTCACAGCCAACCAAATAAATACCTCTACTTCCAGCTCGTGTCTTGTAGGAGCTCGCGATAAAAAGTCTCGAGCTCCTGGCGCTGTACCTGCAGGAACTGGCGCGTCTGCTCCTGTTGAGACAGCCGCTTCCTGCGCTCCTCATCCAGCTGCTCGTTGACCAAGAGCTCGCGGTGCGTGCGCGCGTTCTTCTCGCTTTGGAGCTGCTCGCGCTGGAGCTTCAAGCGCTGGATCTCCGTCTCGAGGTCTGCGATCCCAGCCTCGGCTTGCACGGCCTTCTTGCGACCGTAGGCGATGCTGTTGTGGTAAAGCGTCTGGTAGGCCTCGATTGAGAGACGCAGCTCGTCGCGCACGCGCAGCAGCAGCAGACCGCGCTCGGGACACTCACAGGCCACCTCGCGGATAATCTCCTCTGTACACGACACACACGTGCAACCTTGGTTTAGGTATACTGGATAGCCCAACCACGAACGACATGGCATGCCATGAGCTTTTGAAACCCAAGGACGCACCAAATACTTGGAGGAAGAACTTTTCACGCACGTGGCAGATCGCCGTAGCGCGCGCCTGATGACTGCCCAGGAGCGCATCGAAGGCGTCTTCAAGCTGCAGCACTTCGCCTCGCGTCGCCTGCGTCATTCTCACCATGCGCTGCCATTTCCCATTTGCGTCAGTCCAGGATCTATTTTACATCAGCCACATTGTTATCAGAGACGCCCCGAGTGTGATGAAATAACTCTGTACCCACTTTGGCGGTAGCATGGCGTTCATAATCTCTCGCGTCAGGAGTGGGGCTGACGGTGTTGAGGTCGCCCCAAGACTGGCCGCAGTGGGGCCTGAGATCAGGTTCTTGCGGGGGCTGCCTTCACCACCTCGCCTCGGAGATGGTGGCCTTGCGGTCTCTGTGCTGTCAATGCTACTGCTATTGCCTTTCGCTGGGCTAGACGCCGAGCCCGTGATGAGCACCGCGTCCTCGTACATGAATCCGTAAAACTCGTCCAGGAGCTCTTCATCAGCTGCGGCCTCTGCTGCCAGCGGGTCGTCCGCATCGTTCAGGCTCCGGTGCTGCAGCAGCGAGGATGCTCCAGCCTCTGAAGCTGGTGTCTGCATCCCATCAACCGATATCCTGGTCTCCATCGACCTATTGAAGCAGGATATCCCGAACAGACGCGGCGATTCGCATTGAATCTGTGATTTCCTGGAGAAAAATTGGCTCGCACTCTCTGTGATCTTCCTCTTATTTCTCTCTGTAGACATGCGACTGTTAGACATCAACACTGTGATTAGCTATTGGAGATTCTACTAAAACTGCGAGCCCTTCTTGTTGCCGATGCCACGCGGGTTGGCGTCCTTCCAGTCATCCCACGACCGGTCCTTGAGCGTGGCCTCGTCAACGAGTGCCAAGTCGTCTTCGTCGCCGTCCTCGGCCAGCTGGTCGTAGCGACGCGGGGCCTGCGAGCTCTCTCTGAACATGACACAAGGTCAACAAATCACACAAAGTCAGCGCTCTCTCTATATGTACAAGAGCAACAATGTTACACCCTGTATGGAGGACGTACTGCTCACGCTCCTGACGCTCCTTAGCTTCCGCGTACTCCATGTCAGCGTATGCCTCGAGTGACATGGTTGGCAGGCGGTGACCTGCCTGGAATACGCCCGACTTGACAGTCTCGCGGCGCATCTCGAACTGTGGGTTGATGTGCGTCACGCTCTGTAACCAACCAAATCACATAATGAACAAGGATCAGCACCTGTATACAAGACACGATCGATTCTGATACGCATGGGACATACAATGCCCTGGCCCTGTGGTGGCGGAGGCGGCCGGTGCGCATCTGTGAAGAGGTCCTTCCGTTCGGTCTTGGCGTTCATCCGAACCATGGCCTCCAGCATCTCGCGCTCCTAAATCATCAAACCCAACACTGTCAGATCATATCCAGTGACCTTTATACAAGACACTTCAACCAAACTATTCCAAACAAACCTGGTTGATGGACATCTGCTCGTCCATGGACTTGATCACCGCGAGTTGGATGAACGCCATGAGCTGCTCCCGCTCGAGCTCGTCGATGTCGTCGTCGAAGTCGAAATCGTCCTCGTCGTCCGCCGCGAGTCCCGCGTCGCCGGGCTTCCTGCCCGTCTGCTGCTGCTTGCGACGCGCGACCTCGTCGAGCTTTTTCTCCATCTCGCGCTGCAGCTGGAAGCGCTGGACCTTCTCGTCGCGCGAGAGCGCAAACTTCTTGGCGTCCATGCGTTCATACTGCTCGCGACGCTTCTTCTCCTGCAGGATGCCCATCTTCTCGGCACGGTCGAGGAACTGCGTGTGGAACACGTCGGCCTCGCGCAGGAACTTGATGCGGTAGAGAATGTTGCGCAGCTGGTCGTTGCCCGAGCCTTGTGGGCCGCGCTGCTGCTGGTTCTCGGCTTTGAGCTTCTCGGCCGAGTCGGGCTGCTGGAAGAACGTCTGCTTGGGCGTGAGCATCGCGAGGTAGTACTCGACGCAGAACGCGTACAGCTGCGCGTTTTGCAGCTCAAAGAAGCTCTCATTCTCCGACAGCGCGCCGTCGAGCTGGCGCTGCACGAGGCACTTGCGCAGCAGCACGAGCGTCGCGTCGAGCTCGTCCTGGAAGGCCTTGCCGTTCGTGTCGGCGACGCCCGACGGACTCTCGAGCGCTGAGAAGCGCTGGTACGCCTCTGCGTAGCTAACGCGGTCGTGCGAGGCCGTGCTGGAGGCTACGACGGCGGGCACGGCCTTCGTCGCGGAGCCGCTGAGGTTCGTTGCCATCATGAAGTTGCTTCTCTTTTGGTATGTTTTTTTTGGGGATGTCAAACACACCAATGGGTTCTTGTAGAGAGAGGTTATGTGCATAATGAAAGCAGGAGTTCTTGTAGAAGAAGATGCGGGGCTATACCGAAAGCAAGTGAGTGGTGGGAATGAACACCTTCACATAAGGAGGCATGAGAGAGAGGGGAAAGCGGCCTTCAAGAAGGCTGCATAACGTGGACACGTGTGGTCACGTATTATCAAGCCAGTGATATGTGTGTCGTACAGGACAAGCCAAGCAGACCTTAGAGAGCGTATGGGTGGCACCTGCTATTTGTGTGTATGAAGCACCACAAAGTACGACATTATTCACATGTACCGCACAGGGAACACAACGCTAAGCAATCCCATCGGACCTGCCTGCTGCTCATCACACGCCGATGCAATTTCATTTGTTTCTCTCTTCATTTTCTTGTTTTCTTCTTCATCGATCTGTGGTACGTACGCGTGACGTGAGGAACCCGACGAGCAGCTCACGAGGAGTTGCTCATTCGCTGGTACCAACGCCGCCTGAGCAGGGGGGACAACAGCGCTTTGGACTCGCGAGAGACGACGCTTAGTCCTTCTTGTGGGTGCCGTTGGCCATGTGGAGCTCGCCGCGGAAGAACTGCAGGAAGCCGAAGCCCGTGAGGCCCAGGAGGCCGCCGTAGATAAACTTGTCGTTGTCGCGCTTCACGTACGTGTGCTTGTGCGACGTGGTGAAGAGCTTCTGGTCCGACACGACGTGGCTCGGCTTGTTGACGAGCGACGACACCTGACGGGCCTGCACGGAGGCACGGATGGCGCGGGCGGACTGACGGGCGAGCATTCTGCTGGTGCTGGTGATTCGAGGCGTCTGGATGGGGGAATGAACAGCTCACGACACGCAACGGACGGACGGCAGTAGAAAAATGCATACAGAAAAGGCCTAATTAGAGCACCCTACTAAACAGGTCTATTTTGTCCCTGTCGGACGTTTATACTAGTTTGTATAAAAATCCAATCAATTTGGAATCGAACCAACAAGATGCAGCAAGCCACCAGATCTCCTCTGCATATCGACATACATGGCGGCTTCCTTCTTGACAGGCGCTGGTGGCTGAGTTTGGTTGACTCGAAGGACAGCTGGTACTCCAGAATACTCCGAAGTACTCCCCATCGTGCACGAAGTCAACCTTGAAAAACCGCAGCTCGCATGTTCAATTACAAAGTCCAGATCTCAAACTAGACAGCGACAGTGGCTTCTGGCTCGGGCGTTGCGTGAGCTGCTGGAGGGTTTGATTTCGAAAACGAGACTTAGCTTTCAGACTGAAGCCTCGGATACTTGCTCATTTGCTTGATGCAGCAGAGATTCACCCCTAGTGTCGAAAATCCCGGCTACAAGACGTGAAGAAATGGTTGACAGCACCTTTCCCACTTTCCTGAATGTGACAGGGCCCTCTCCTCCGACCTAACGGGCTCGTTACGAGTCAACTGTCGAATGCACAGCGTTGCTCGTCTCGGCGCTTCAGCCGGTCAGTCGCTCTTTATCCCCACTGAGCCATCTCCCCACTTCCATCAGTTCACTTTCTTCCGAAACAGAAGTCCACAAGATGCAGCGCCTGGTGACACTCTCGCTGCTGCTGGCTGCAGTGCTCCTGGTCAGCGCGTTCTTCGCTCCGACTGCTGCTGCTGGAATCCAAGCGACGCCCTGCGAAGCGCTCGAAGCGATGCGCAACTCGACCTCCAAGTACGGTAACAACAACAAGAATGCGACCGCTGGCGGCTCAAGCAAGAAGAATGCGACTACTGGTGGCAACAGCAACAACAACAACAAGAACACCTCGAGCTCGAGTTCGCAGGCAAACTTCTCGGCGTCGTCGCTCAACAGCTTTCTCGTACCGAACGCGCCTAGCCAGAGCCAGAACACGAACACCAAGGGCTCATCCAACAAGAGCAATACGACCTCGGACGCGAACGCGGCGATCGGAGGCGTTGCGGCCGCGATGACGGGCGTCGTGATCGTCTGGCTCATGTGAGCACCTCCAGTTCTGCTTCCTTGTCTATCTGTCGAGCAGTGCAAGTGCAACACACATTTTCTTTCGACTTTTAGCAAAATCACGGTTTTGAATACGTTACCACCACCAATTTCCACATTTCCACACCCTTGCTACTTAAACAAATTCTAACACCATCGAAGATTCTTTGTTTACAGCTAGCTAGCTCTACAGATGCCACATCCGCCGCTCTTCCTGAGTGTCAGTGGACAGTGTTGTGATCTCACTGGTGGTCTCGCTGACGGGCGTCATTGGGCTCTCAAGTTCAACATTGAGAGTATCGTGGCCCAGCTGTTGCTGGTGCTCCTCTGTGAACTGCATTTGGACCGGCGTGTCCAGCTGCAGGTACGTGCGAGGTTTCTTCTCGCGGCGGATCTGAGCCTCTCGGCCCGCTCGCCAGCCGCTGAGGCGGAGTCTATTGGAAGGAGAGATCGCGCGCACATCATTGTACGGACCCTCGGGCACGGGGCGGTTTCGATTCCGTCTACGCGCGAAGACTCGGCGGCGGTACATCATGGTGCCCAGCAGCAGCATCTGAAGCCCCATGAAGAGCGGGAAGTACGTCCGGTAGCCCTGGGACAACGCGACCTGCTGCGGGGCGTAGGGCTCGTTCGGACAGTCCTCGGTAACAGTAGCGCTCCAGTTGGCGTACTCGCAGGCCACGACGCACACGCAACCCTGCGTGCCGAGACAGAACTGTCGCGCGTCCTCCTCCGTGCCGTTGAGACGTAGCGACGTGTTAAATAACACAGACGTTTCGCTCGCGGCGATCCTCTGGCAGCGCGCGCACGCCACGTCATCTGGCTGGCAGTAGCTCGTGTTGGTTGATGGGAAGAAGTTGTACCAGCCGTTCGCGCTGGCGCTGCTGCTGCTCGAGACGTTGCGGCGATAGTCGAGCGAAACGTCGTAGCGGTTCATCGTCTGGCAGAAGCCCTGTGGGGTGAGCACGCAGCCGGTGCCGCCGTCCAGCTCCACGTTGAGGCAGTCGTAGCATGTGCGCGCCTTGCGGCACGTCTGGTTGGCCTCGAGTCGGTAGAACGAGCATGAGTCACCGTGCGCATCGCGGTCCACGTCGCCCACGTGGATCTCGTTCGGGAGGTCGGCGGTGACACTGGAGCCCGAGGACGAGGCTGCGCTCGTATTCATGGGCCCTGTCTACTGGGACAATGAGCTGCCTGTTGGGCTGTGGCTACTGGCGCTGGCGTTGGACTCGCGTGCCTCTTGAGCTGCACGCGCGAAGGAATGCCGATGAGCTGGGCACAACTGACTCGTTCGTGCGTCACGGATATTCGAGTATAATAAATACCCATGGGGTATTAAACCCTGTTTCAGATAATAAGTCACTTGAAAAATCAAAAATCAGGATGCAATTTTGAAAGCTCGTTTTTGACGTCACTTATGAAGAATTCGTGCCGCGCGATGGTTGGTTAAAAAGACGAATTTCTGCGCTTCCG
>JAASFV010000932.1:0-13066 GCA_023334015.1 Globisporangium paddicum
CCTGCGGCAAAGTCAATTCCTATATAATAAAAAAAGGTTAACATAATAAAAGCAAATTCCTCCCAGAAATAAAATCAGCATTGCGTACCGTGATCTATGAGCCATTTCTGAATGTCGGTCTTGATATTACTGACGTCGGGGCGGGATTCACAATGCGTTTGTGATAACTCGCGCCGTCCATGTGGATGACACATAAACCGTAGGTGGCGGACAGTGTTTCGCACAGCTTTGAAAACCATTTCTCGAAATTGGTGGACGTGAAGTTGCCATGATAATCGTCCTCCTCTCCCTTGTTCGGTTTCAACTGGCTCTGCCACATGACAAGCGAGTTTTCCACGAATTCTGCGACGAGACGTGTACAACCCCATTTCATGATGCCAGCCGCAACAATGCAGAACCTAAAAGCATACAATAACAATTGGTGTTAACAAATTGAGTTGAAAAATAACGAAACAATATCATAAATTTACCTTTTGCCTCATCCGCTGTGTGCGTACCGCAATTTGTCCGTATCAAGCCACGATTTCGACGCCACGTGGTGGAGGTTACAGTAAGATTCATCAAGAAACACTTCTGGCAACCTTGGGTGTGTCGTGTCGTCTCGATTCGCGAGTTTCTTGGCGAGGTACGCAGCGCGAAAAGCGATATTACCCTCCTTCTCTGCCAATATGCAACGCGCACAGCCACGGATGTGACGCATACCCATTTTACGCAGGGTGCGTCTCATTTTGTGAACATGAATGACAACGCCAGTTGGTTTTGCCACTTCGTTGCAGAGGTGTTGCGCAGTGGTCGGCTTGGTGGCTTTGTTGCGTGTGCTCACAATTTGCCGAATCGTTGGGTACAGGCCTTCATTTGAAGCAACAGGGCCAACTCGAAAAACTGTCATCTGGCATATTTCGAAAAGTCCCACGACACATTTTATATCAGAAATTACCCGAATATATCAGTTACAGAATCTGTTACAATTATCACCGCCTCAAACTTTGGGTCGCCATACTGCTTCCAGTTGTCCATGATCTTCGAGATCATGCTTGTCGAGAAGCTCAAACAGTCCTTTACGTGATCTCGCATTTGCCCTTTGATTTTGAGCCCCGCTTTGCCGCTATTTCTCTCGAAGTAGTGTGTTTTCACGGCAAGATACTTTTCCGCAGCCGAGAGCTCGTGCTTCCTGTCCATTTTGAAAATGAGTAAACACACAACAGCGGAAAGAAGGGTATCATGAGAAAGAAAAGGATCTTGTGGTTCTTGTGGACGAAATTGCATCCACGTATTGACAATTGCTGCGCCACTATCTTTTCCAAAAAAAATGTGTCGCCTGATTATTGTTTATGGGTCCTTTCATGAATGTCCGACACAATAGTAGGCTTCGGGACAGATTCTGCCGAGAGGAATCGGGTGGTGTGCAGTGGAGGGGGCATCAGTCCTTCCAATCCTCTCTCCAGCACAGTTGTTAGCTCATCCAAACGCAGTGATTATGGAATCCGCGCATTCTCAACTCTTGCCGTCATCGACTCGCCCGCCGCTGCCATCGCTGTCCTTGTCGCGCTCGGGAAGCTCTTCTTAGTAAAAAGGCGATGGCTTCTCAATTGAAATCCGCATGAAGCACCCGATGATGGCAGCGTGGAGCTCGTTGTGAAGGCGTACTTTGTTGGCACGCAGTGAGCGAGGTCTATCGAATAGTGCGGGTTCGTCTGGAGTGTTCGCGCCCTGTCTCAGGCGGCCTGGCGATCGGAAAGGATCAAGCGCAAATAGGAAGCCACCAAGTTGCCTGTTCGCTTGCAGTGTGGAAGTAAAGAGCAAGCGACTTTGTCACCCCATCCTCACACCCAGGAAGAAGATGAAGACACAAGAACAAGCAACACATGTTGCCACCGTGGGCCGATCGACACCAGCAGCAGCACTGAAATCAGCGAGCTAGAAAGAAAACACGAAATGAAGAAGAGAATTTGGCTGCGCAGAACGTAGTCGCCTCCGCCACTCTCGAAGACTAACTCGTTCCCTCCGACATCTTCATCGCCGCGAACGCCCTTGTCACGGCTAGTTGAGCAGTCTCAAGTGTCAGACGCTCCGGCGACGCGAGCGCCAATCTCTTTCTCAGTTCCGTTGCTCAGTGAAGCTTCGACCTTGGCCGAGATCGACGCAGCTGTGCGAGGTCTGATGAAGAGTCACGAAGCGCTGAAAACTAGAACCGATGCACTGGAGAAGGGCAGTGAAGCGTTAAAGAGACCCTTGGAGACAAAACTTGAACCGCTAGAGAACGACTTCAAGTCACGAACTGAGGCGTTGAAGACAGAAACCAAGGCCCTAAAGAACGCCATCAATACAAAAATGAAGGCGTTGGAGACAAAAGCCGAGGCACGGAAGACAGAAATCAAGAGGCCGGAGAACGCTACCAAGCCAACCACCAAGACGCTGAATCACGTCATCAAGACAAACCACTAAGACGCTGAAGAAGAGCACTGCAGCCCTGAGGAACGACCTCACCGGCATCAATAATTGCGTCACGCAGCTGAAGATGAACGAGAGAGCGTCGTGGGAGATAACCGTGCTGTTCAACTACTTGAGGAAGATTCGTGAAGAAGCAATGGTGCTCTACAACCACGAGTACCACATCGTCTATCGTGAAACAGACTGGTTCGAGTTGAAGAAGAACGAACCGAGAGCGAAGCTGAACGCAGTCCTCATCGCGCTGTTCACAGTCAACAGCAGACAAATGACGTCACCGAACCATTGGGACCAGTGCAACTAGTTGCTGGAGTGTGCCAAGGGAAGGATGCACGGAGCGATCAACTTTGCTGGCGTGTCTCGCCGTATTAAGAACCTCGCATCGGCGGCCAGTTCGGGTTGACTCAGCTAACTAACGTCGTCATTGTGCTTGCGCTGGTTGGGTTTGTGAACGCAAAGGGTTTGGTATGAGTTGAGACCAAGAGACTCCAGACTGTGGCCTCCGCCACGAACGGACATCCTGATCGAGCAGCATTCCTCGTCTCCGCTCTATCTCTGCTCAAGTCACCAGACTATCAGTTTCTGAGAGCTAAAGTTACTAGATATATAACGACCAGCAAGGATGTACGTGAACGTGGCGCATGACTGGTATCGAGCGTCAGTCAGATTGGGTGCACGAGGTCGATGTGGGGCAATAGGAGTCCAGCTGATGCCCAAATTATGGCAAGTGTTCTCTGACCTGCTTTTGAGGGTAAAAAATCATACATAAATCAAGTGATTCTTGTGGTGGTGTTATGATTCTCCCTTGCTCGACCATTATCAATCAATCTCTGCCATGCTGTCCGCGCTCTCTAGCCATCTCGCTGCACGACGTGTCATCCTCGCGTCCCAGGTACCAGTGCCAACTGGAGGCGCGCCATGTAGCCATGCTAATGCCTCACCTCTTTCTCTGTGTCGTTTGCGTGGCACCATGCAGAGCCCGCGCCGCCTAGAGCTGCTTCGCGAATGCGTACGTCCACCCATCCATCAACTTGTCTATATATATATATGGGCTCGTCGTGCGTGACGCCACCATCCCAACAGTGTATTTATCGTAAACACCATGCGTTATGCATTCTTGCTCATAGGGTCTCGCTTTCGAAGTCGTGCCGTCCACTTTTGAGGAGAACCTGCCCAAGGAGCTCTTCGCGACGCCTGTGAGCAATTTCTAGCGCTTGTCAACCACACATTCAATCATGCCAGCGACTGACCTGTTCGCTCGCTTGCTTGCCACCCACTAGGACCTCTATGTGATCGAGAATGCCAAGCAGAAGGCGCTTGAGGTCGTGCGCCGCGCGAGCGTCAACCTCAACGCCAGCAGCTCGCTTGACCACGTAGTCATCGGCTGCGACACGGTCGTGGTGCTCGCCGGGGCGATCCTCGAGAAGCCCGCGGATGAGCAGGAAGCGTTCGCGATGCTGAGCAAGCTCTCGGGCGCGACTCACGAGGTATACTCGGGCGTGGCGCTCTTCACGTCGGCATTGGGCGAGCGCGAGCCGCACCTGTTCTTCGAGAAGACCACGGTGACCTTCGGGCCGCTCGAGCCCGAGGACATCCGCGCGTACATCCGCACGGGCGAGCCCATGGACAAGGCCGGCGCCTACGGCATCCAGGGCCGCGCGCGCTGCTTCGTCGCGGCGCTCAGCGGCTGCCACAACAACGTCATGGGCTTCCCGGTCCAGCGCTTCTGCCAGGAGCTTAAACTGCTGGCGGCCTACGACAAGCTTTGATAACACTTGAACAGTTATTACGGCACTCATGTTGATTGATGCATTCTGTGTGTCTACACTCTATCAAAGGAAGAAGGCAAGATCTGATAAAGCGATTCTAGTCGCTAGCTCTTCGACTCTTGGACCTCCGCTTATTCGGTCTTCTTCGCCGGCTTGGGCACGGGCACGACCGAGAAGAGCACGTAGAGCGCGGCGCAAACGATGTGGCCGGCGAAGTGCGTGTTCTTGAGCGCAAGCAGCGAGTTCTCCCACGACATGGCCTGGAACGGCATCACGAAGTAGTCCATGGTCAGCAGCGTCGCGACGAAGCTCAGCAGGTCGTAGAACTTCTTCTTGAGGCCCGACGAGCCGTCCGCCTCCAGGAAGTACGGACGCACGCGCTTGTAGGCCAGGCGGTTGACCGCCGTGGCAAGCGGCAGACTGAGGAAGAAGAGGTAGTAACCCGGGTAGAAGCCGTGCCAGAAGGCCGAGATGAAGTACGTCGCCATGAGCGAGTTGCCCGTGCGCGAGTACACGTAGCGCTCGAGCCACGTCTGCGTGCCCTTGTTCCACGCGCGCGAGCCCTCGCGCACGCTCTGCGCAAATTCAAAGCCAACAATGTCCATGTTGCTCACGCCGTTCCAGCCCTTGGCCTTGCCGTCCTCGGTGAAGCCCTCAAAGCCAAAGCCGCAGAGCACGGTCGCGCCCTCGGCGATCTTCCACGCGCCATAGTACTTGGCCTTGCAGAAGAGAAGCGTGATGTAGAGCTCGAGCAGCTGATTGTACCACGGCAGTGCCGCGACGTCGGCCGAGTGGAGCTTCGAGATCGGGTACATGGGGCCAAAGTGCGCGAAGAACGCCATGAAGAAGACGCCGACGAGGAGCTTGGAGAACGCCGCGAAGAGGCTCGACGGCTGCTTGTACTGGCCCTTGAATACGAACTTGGCACCCTTGGTCGCGTCCAGGTACTCGCGGATCTCAAAGGCCGGGCCGGCCAGGAACGTCGTGAAGCTGTACACATAGCCAAAGTACTCGAGCAGCGACGGGATCTCCGTGAGCGCGAGCTTCTTGCGGCCAGCGTAGACGCGCGCCTTGCCCTGCAAGCCGTCAATACACCAAATAGAAATCATTAATGATGTGTACATACAAGCAAGGAGCAAGAGCATTGGTAAAGCAATAGAACGTACCGCCGAGAGGTCCTTCTTGTCGCCCGTCTTGTCCACGACGCCGTCATAATAGTTGTACGCGAAGCTCGTGAGCTTGATCACGAGCAGCATCTGCGGGCCGGTAAAGTCGAGCGTCCAGCCCATGTAGTCCACATAGAGGCGGTAGATGTGCGCGGCGGACATGTATGTCATGTTGAAGATGAACACGATAGCCGGTGCGTACTTGGCCGGGCCGAACTTTACGAGCGCGTACGTGATCGCGGCCGAGAGGAACGAGTGCACCCAGCCCGAGCCGAGCACGAACTGCGCGAGCAGGATACCGACGACGATGTCGAACACGTGCTTGAGCGCGGCCGCCGGCAGCAGCTTGTAGACCACGGCCAGCGGGTAGGCCGCAAAGAGGCAGAGCACGTAGCGGAGCTGGTCCGTGGCGAGGCCCAGCGAGCTCGAGAGCTGCGCCACCTGCGCGTTCGCGGCGTCAAATGTGAGCGGGCTCACGAGCTCCGCGTAGGGCTGCGCAGTCTGCACGAGCTCCACGATGCGGTCCATGGCGAGCTCCACGATCTGCTCCATGGCGGCTGGCGGGCGGGCGTTGAAGAGCTACGATTCCGGAATGGCTTGGTGGCTCGTGCCATGTGTGGCTCAGCGCATCTGAGGTGGTCGTACTGGTCCGACAGTCACGTCAAATCATAATGATTGACGTAAAAATACGTAAATACGACTCGTAAAAAAGCACCATGAGAGCAGAAAGGGCAGATAACACAGTGAAATGTTAAAAGATGATGCAAATCTCACCATCTACTGGCATTTTCGCGTGAAAGCATACCAGCTTTTGGAAAATATCCTTTTCGTCATCGACTGAAGTTGAATTACGTCACGACGGACTTGGGATCCGACTGACTGGATGGCTGGACGCCGCGCAGCGCGTGCTCTGCGTCGCCGCCACGCCCACCGCAGCCACCATCGCGACTGCTGCTGCATGTGTCAGCCACACTCATTCTCATGTCCTCTTCTCGTACTTCTTCTCACACTGAGTGGCGATGTGGGCAGATCTGAAGACATCGACTCGTATCAACACTCGAAACGTCGCATGGGCAACGCCTTAATACTTTATAAAGCTATACCCTCCTCAAACCAACTCATCACTTTGAGGTCTAACGAACCAAAATACCTGTAAACATGGATACCCCGTCAAAACAGATATCAGATGCTAATCGCCACAGTTGAGCGTCATGCTGGACTCGAATGAAATCGAATGACATCATCCTCCACGCACGAGCTTGCTGGACACGCAATTGAACTTGCTGCTGCTCACCTCGATCAGTGGTCAGCGAGGGCGGACTCTTCGTCCGTTTGGGCCGTCCTTCCTTCGTTCTCTCCGCCTCGCCCCACTTCGGAATTGACAGGATCGCGACAGCAGCTCCAATCATGGCGATGACAGATCTGCTGCAGACCGCACGCGAGATGGCCAGCGTGGCGACGCCGCTCCAGTTCTCGCTCCTGAACGCGCAGCTCGCGCACGTGTCCACCGAAGTCGGCATCCCCGCGGACCAACTGCGCGCCGCGCTCTGCCTCTTCGCCGCGTACCCGCTCGCCATGGTGCTGTGCGCGCTGCCGTCTCCGAGCGCCAAGCACTGGATGAACATCTGCGTGGGCGTGGGTATGGCGCAGCTCGTGTACGGCTCCGAGTGGCTGCACTCGTTCGCGTCGGCGCTCATGACGTACCTGCTTGTGAAGTTCGCGCCGCTACACCGGGCGCCATACCTCGTGTTCGTGTTCAATATGGCGTACGTCGCGGCGCTGCACGTGTACCGCATGAGCGTAGATTACATGGGCTGGAGCATGGACTGCACGGCGTCGCAAATGCTGCTGCTCATCAAGCTCACGAGCTTCGGCTTTAACTACTACGACGGCGCCGTCGCGGCCTCGACGATGGTCCTCGAGACCGATAAACCGGCTGTCGTCAAGATGAAGCAGACGCGCGCCAAGTACGCGGTCAAACAGATCCCATCGCTCCTCCAGTACTTTGGCTTTGTCTACGGCTTCACAACCTTCATCGCTGGGCCTGCGTTCGAGTACCGCGAGTACCTCGACTCGGTCGAGGGCACTAAGTTCGTTTACAAGGGCACCCGTCGCGTGCCGTCGTGCGCTCTCGCGGCGCTTAAGAAATTTTGCATTGGTGTCTTCTTCATGACGCTGCTCGCACTCTACGGCTCGTTCGCGAACCTGCGCGTGATCGTGCGCCTGGAAGAGCCACTGTCGGTTAAGTGGGGGCGCATCCTACTCGCGCTCTTCCTCACGCGCGGCAAGTACTACGCGGCCTGGAAGCTCGCCGAGGGCTCAACGATCATCTCGGGCGCGGGCTTCGAAGGCTTCGACGCGAACGGCAACTCCAAGGGCTGGAACGGCGTGAGCAACATCGACATTTTGGGCTTTGAGTTCGGCGAGAGTGTGCGCGACCTCTCGCGCTCGTGGAACAAGGGCACGCAGGCCTGGCTCGAGCGCTACGTGTACTCGCGCACGGGCAACTCGCTCATCGCCACGTACCTCTGCTCAGCGGTTTGGCACGGCTTCTACCCGGGCTACTACATTTTCTTCCTCACCAGTACGTGTCCTCCCAAAGCGATGGTGTCCGCCTCTCCGATGACTAGTTGACTAACTTGTGCTCCAACGTATGTTAACTTGCAGTTCCGTTGGCCACAGCGGTTAACCGTCTCTCGCGCAAGCATATCCGGCCGCTCTTCCTGCAGGCCGCCACCGAGTCCTCCGACGTGACCGCCGGCCCACTCAAGCCCCTGTACGACGCCGGCGGCATGCTCTGCACGGCGCTCATGATCAACTATTTAGCCGTCTCGTTCGTCGTGCTCTCGTGGGAGGAGTCACTCTTCGGCTTCCAGGCCATGCACTTTGCGGGCCACCTGGGCCTGGTCGCGGCCTACGTCGTGCTCTCGCTCATCCCGTCCAAGCGCGCCCCCAAGCAGCTCTAGACAACCGAATTTTAATAACGAGAACGTGTGGCGTGTTGAATATTCATAGTTATGTTACGATCTGGTTACCGGGTCTCGCTACTTTAACCGTTTAGCCCGAGTAGAGCTTGTAGCCCTTGTCGCCGTTCTTGTACGTGTTGTCGTTGCTCTTGAGGTACTTGATGCGGCACGTGGGCGCGGCGTTGGACCACGTACCGAACTTGGTGCACGTGGACGAGGCTGAGCCGGCCATGACCGTGCCGGCCATGCACGTGTAGCGCACGCTCGCGCCCATCTTGGTGGACGAGAAAGAGGCCGAGCCCTGGAACACGCCCGGTGGCTCCCCGCAGTCCACGTCTGCGCGTAACAAACACGGCATGGGATCACAAGAGCTGAGGTACTAGCACTGGGTTGTGATACAATGAAGCGAGCAGCTACGGTACGTACTTCCTCGGAGGTTTGTTGCGTCCACGACTGACGGGTAGTGGAGAGTTGCTGCCAGTGCCAGGGCGACGACGAGGGGCTTGGCGAGCATTGTGAGCTGTTGTTGCTGGTGAAGGTGAGGAATAGGATTGTGTGAGTAGTGGTGGGAAGCAAGGAATGGATCTGCTGATCACGTCTTCGCGATTCTTATCGCCCTCTGGCAAAGGGTATCCATCTTGCTGATCTGAGTCATCCTGCTGATCTGAGTCCGAAAATGGCTACATTTATTCAGCACCTCCGAAGTTCAGATCAGACTCGCATCTGCTCTCTCTGCTGCCTCCTGACTCAGGACACATGAGAGGAAGGCAGCTCAACGGGACGAATAAGGTACTATCCATCCATTCGTAGCCTATTTTATAGAGAGGGCTTTCGTGGAGGTCTTCGTCTCAGTTGTCTGGTCGACAGATCCTGTACCTTGCTCGCCCACCTCTGTCACGAAGCCACTCGAATCGTCTTCGAGTGAGACTGGGCGGCTCGACTGGCTGAACGAGGCGCTCAATCTCCAAGACGCGTCTGTCAAGCTCTTGATTGGTTTGTGTTGGTTCGCAGAGGCTTCATACTGACCTACAACATACCAATAGCCCAAGCGTATCACCTTAACACACATAAGCAAGCGAGCAGCACAACCTATCTATTATCATCGCCTACTCTCTCGCTCGCTCTTCAACCAAGCGAGGTCGCTCGTCGCGTTAACTTTACACCAGCCCGCCCTCTCGACGACTCAGACGCTCTTTCCGGAGCGCGTTGTACTTCTGCTGGTAGTGCTCGACCGTCGCCTGGTCCTCACCGCCGCTCGAGCCCGTCTGGCGGGTCTCGTCGTCGTCCGTGTCGGTCCAGTACTCGGCCTGCACCTTCTTCTTCCTGGGCTTGTTGCTGCTGCTGCCATTGTTGAAGCTCGCTGACAGTGCCCCAGCGCCCCCACTCGGGTGCGCGCGCCGATTCCAGCCGCTCTCGTTCATCTGCCGGCGGAGGCGGAGCATCTGATCCCTCCCCGCGGTGCCGTCGGCGATCATCTTGTCCAGTTCGTCGGCCTCTTCCTCCGTAAACATCTTCTTGGATTTCATATACCCGCCGCCGCCGCTGATCTCCTCGTACTCCGACTCCGAGTCCTCCGAGTCGTCCTCCGAGTCGGACCCTCGTCGTCCGCCTCGCTTGCCGCTGCTCTTGTTGGGCTTGGAGCTCGACGACGACGCCGCCGAGTGGCCCTGGAACGAACCCCACTTCATCTGCACGTACGCGTCGAGCGCCGGCGGGAAGAACCAGTCGCCGCCGGCGTACGGATTTCGGAAGTTGCTCTCAAAGTTCGCCGGTAAGTCCTTGAACGTCTCGTCGAGCTCCTCCAAGAACCGCTCGCTGTCGATCACAAGCTTGCGCTGCGCGCTCACCGTGTAGCACCCGGGCGCCTTCATCGTAGCCTTGCTGATGAACCGGTCGACGTACCGCAGGATCATGATCGCACTGTACTCACTCAGGTACCGCTCGAGCTCCTTCTGCGCGTTGATTGTCACGGCCTGAGCCGTGAGCTGTGGACTGAGCTTGGACTTGCGCTCCGACGTGCGCAGGTCGCGCGCCGACGCTGACCGCGTCTTGCTGCGCGCGGCCACTGGCACGGGTGGCGACAGGCCCGTGGTCGTCTTCTTCTGGCCTGAGCTGCTGGTAGAAACCGAGTTGTGCTTGGTCCGCCTGTTCTTCGGGATGTGGTCGTCGCTATCGTATAACGTCAGCTGGGACGGCTGGGAGTTCGTGTTGCTGCTGGGTGGGTACGCGCGGGAGGCAGCGCCTGAAGACGACGACGACGACGGCGCGCTGCCGTGGACATACACTGAGGACGATACAGAGGAAGACGACGATGAGGACGACGATGGCGTGATGTTTACGGGCGCCATCGTGGTGGCGCTCGCCGACGAGACCTTGCGGCCCTGGACGAACGAGAGCAGCGCGGGCTGCTGCTGCGGTGGGGCGTCCGACGCCACGTCCGACGCGGCCGACTGCTTGCGCGAACTGCTGGAAGGGTAGGTCGCCGACGCGCCCGAGAAGTTCCGTGCCCTGCTGTCCGCTGCCGTCAGTGGGTTGGACCTGTCGCTCGCGTTGGAGTCTGTACGCATGGAGCGCGACATGAGCGACGAGAGGCTGAGCGTCTTCTTGCTGGACGTCGATGCCGGCGCCTCCTCCAGCAGCGGGATCGTGCTCTGCTTGCGGTAGAGCGCCGGGTGCACGAGTTCGTCCTGCTGTTGCTGCTGGCTGCTGGTCTGCGCCTGCGCGGATGTTGCGCTGGCGTCATTACTGCTGCTGTAGCTGAGCACGTTGGGCGCGCTCATGCTTTTGGTGGCCGCCTGGTGGCCGCTGTTGCGCATCGTGAGCATCTTACTCTCGCGGATCATGCGGCGCGCCGACTCGTCGTTCTCGTCCTCGATCGCATGCGCGAGACCGGCGTTGAGGGGCTTGAGGAAGTCGCGCAGCAGGTAGAAGACGTGTGCACTCGCCTGCTGTTGCACGGGCACCACGTGCGCACTGCTGCTGCTGGAGCTATTATCATAGAGTTGCTTCTGCGCCTTGCGGTACGTGTGTGTGAGCAGCAGCAGCCGGATGAGGAATTGATGGAGCTCGACGGCGCGGCCACGCACGACGCGGTCCCGACGCGAGCCGAAGAGCTTCTTGGCCGGGAACGCGAGCGCGCCTGCGGCGGCCGCGAACTCGTGCGAGCACGCGTCGC
Source organism: Globisporangium paddicum (assembly GCA_023334015.1). Taxonomy (NCBI): domain Eukaryota; phylum Oomycota; class Peronosporomycetes; order Pythiales; family Pythiaceae; genus Globisporangium; species Globisporangium paddicum. The sequence continues at coordinate 11,525 of JAASFV010000932.1, forward strand.
TTGCGCGGTTGTCACGCATGACGCGCGCCACGTCCTCGCGCAGCTTGCGGAAGTCCGAGTATGTGCGCCGCACGTCCCACTCGTCCGCATCCTGCTGCACCGTCACCACGTAGAGCGTCTGGTTGGCGATCGTGAACTCCACGTGGCCGATGGCCACCACGAGGCGGCTCATGGCTGGTTCAGTGTGTCGTAGTGTTTGTGTTGCGCACTTGTTCGCGACTTGTTGAGCAAGTCACGCAAATTGTTGTTCTCTTGCACAAGAAAGAAGACACAGACGCAGGCAGGGCTGGTATAATTAGCCGCAGAGTCAGTCGGCCTGCGCACCAGGAACAGCAGCTGCTTGCTTGTTGATGTCGCGCAGCACGATGCTTCTGCTGCGTCGTGCTGGAACTGCTTGCTTGTCGCCGCGCGCGATTGGTGTTTGCTGCTGTTGCTCTTTGTTGCGCGCACGACAACTGCACGTTGCTGCAATTGCAAACAAGCGAGAACAAGCAACAAGCGGCGGAAGACGGAGAGTCAGATGCGCGCAAGTTTGCGACGCTCTATGGATCAACGTCTAGGCACAGAGTCTGGACTTACGACAAAGCTTCTACAAGTGGCATAAACTGAAAAAAAGGGCGCTGTGTCCACGGGTGTGTACGAAACATACACGCTGTTTAGACTGCATTTCAATCCGCAACCCCTTTCCCTCGAGTTCCTTTTTTTTTACCAAGTGCCTGTCTCTACTACCTCTGTCAAAATGCGTAGCAACTGTAGACAAGTTGTAAAATAGCCAGCAAGCATACTTTACAAAGTGAAAAGTAGTCACAAAATGGTAGCAAAGTTAAAGAGGGGAACAACCACTCGGTCGAAATTAGAGCCAACTCGATAAAATAGTCCCTTCAAAGTACGAATGCCTTGCATCGTTAAGTTCGCGCCAAACCGTCCTTTTGCCTTGGCAATCACTTTTCGCAGGGCTGTCTTATTGCATATCCGCCATTTGGGGGGATTTTCGTAGAAAACCCTTTTAAAAGGACATGGACCCTTGCATACAAACTTCAAGTCAAAGAGTCCTATGTTTGATATTTTCAAAAGGCGGTTACTGTTTTGAAAATTAAAAAGACCGGAACTAGACTATACAAAGTTCAAGATAAAAGTCCTATAGTTTTTATTTCTCGTTTAACCGGATTTTATTTTTGGACATCAGGGAACTGCATATTCGAACACTTCAAAAGTCCGGCACGAGTATACAAGTTGCAAGGTAAAAGTGTAATTGCTTAAATGGTCGACCACTGCACTTACAGTGAAAATTGCTTAAACAGTCATCTCCCTGACCAAGTTGCGCGAGGACACCGTCCACATGCTCGCGACGCTACGCGCTGGTGGGGTGCCTATGAAGGCGCTCATCGCGGCAAGCGGCGCTTCGAAGAGCGCCATGTACGACAGATTGCGCCGCGCAAAAGATCTCCCCGCGGTGCCAAGTCGACCCCAGGGACGCCCACTCCTCCTGACAGCTGGCAACCTCGCTGAACTCGTGGCGTGGAGGACCAACAATCCGTTCAA
>JAASFV010000933.1:0-13066 GCA_023334015.1 Globisporangium paddicum
CACATGATCGTCTGCTGCTGAGGGCTCGGCCGGCCGTCTTTCCAGATCTAGTGATTAGAGTGCCACAGTTCAGTAGAAAGTCTGATAGAGTTATAGCAGACAATGAGAACCGTACAAAGCGCGCCTGGTACATCTCGCTCCGCAGCTGCTGCTTGATGCTCTGGACTTGCTGCGTGACACCCTGAACCTCTCGTTTGGTGCTAAAGTCGGCGGTGATCGTGCTCTCCATCTCTTGGATGGCCTGTTCGAGTCCCATGAGCGTCGTGTACCTACTGTCAGTGTTGAGCACCGTGCCAAAGGTCATTAGGCACAATGACTTCGTGCTGCACCTGGTCATCGACCACTATTCTCGAGCAGCAGTTAGAGGACGAGCCCTGTCCATGGGCAGCATCGGCAAGCTCATGGAGTCGTATGAGCGCAGCAGCGCGTTCGACAGGATCTCGGACCTAGGCGCCAAGCTGCTGCACGAACTGGGCGACGTCAAGCGAGTGCGTCCGAGCCAAGCTTCTTTAGGGTCTACACCATGGCGTTCCTGCGCGAGTAGCAGGTTACTGAGATCCTGCGCCTGGAAGACGAACTCCAGCTGGCCAAGCGCTCCTCGAAGAGCGACATCCTGTTCACCGTCATGAAGGGCGCGAAGAGTGTTTAGGTGACTCACGAAGTGCTTCAAGGTAGGTTGATACCATGGTGGTGAGTTCTCGGTGATATCTTGCGCAGCTACTGCGCTGATCCTCTTCGACCAACGGCTTACGTCCCGCATGGAACAGCAATCCTTGGATGGTGTCACGATCCGACACGCGAGCGTCGGCGACACGGCGCTCTCGAGCATCGGACGGTATGCGTACCCACCTGCCACGCGTTCGCGACGGGCGAGCTGCGAGTCGACGCGCTGCAATTCAATGCCACATTCCGTATCTTGCGCCGGCAACGCAGTTCTACCTCACGTCCGTGCACAGCCTGGGCTACGGCCTGAGCCACCACTACGACGAGTCGATGGGCAGGACGCTCTTTACAGCGGTGGTGGCAGCCATGGAGTATGCGGGGGATATTGACAGCGACGCCACGCTCGCAGATGTGATTCGGCGTCCGAATTGAACTATATACCATCATTCATGTCTTTGATTGACAGTTTCAGGTGGACATTAGTATCCAAGTTGAAGTTGTCAGCACGTAAACTCATTAAACAAACACCAAAAGACGTCCATTTCTGCGAGATACTATTTATTACGGTACTGCTGTTATGGACAGCATACCTGCAGTACGTAGCACTGCCATAAGGGACGCATTGGGCTTTGTAAGCTGTCGAAGCAGTCGGCGCACGTTCACCTTCTCGCGGTAGTGCTCGCAGGTCCACTCGACCAGCTCCAGGTTGTGCACGAAGCCACTCGTGTAGTCTCTCAGTTCCAAGCAGCCTTCGCTGCGGTTCGCGTGCAGAAAGAGCGCGACCTCAAAGGCGCCAGCCTCCATCGCGTAGGTCAACGCGAGCTCCGTGCACCCTTCCGTGCGGTGCTCATGGAGCCACTGAACAATCACCAGGGACCCGGCACGTGCGGCGTCGTCCATTGCTCGCGTCGTGCAGCCTTCGTTGCGGTTGTAGTGGAGCCACTGGATGATATGCAAATGGCCTTTCTCGGCTGCCGAGTCCATCGCGTGGACCGTGGCGCCCTCACCCCGATGCACATGAAGCCACTGGATTATCTCCAAGTGACCACCTGCTGCTACCGAATTCATAGCATTCACGGTACAGCCCTCTCCTCGGTTCGCGTGCAGCCACTGGACGACCTCAAGGTACCCGTTTGCCGCTGCGGAATCCATTGCGAGCGATGTGCAGCCCTCTTCACGGTTCGCATGAAGCCACTGGACGAGGTGCAGGTGTCCGTGTCCCGCTGCAGAGTCCATCGTGTTTGTGGTGCATCCTTCGCTACGATGAGCGTGGAGCCATTTGACAACCTCGAGATGGCCGTGCATCGCCGCCAAGTCCATCGCGCGCACGGTACAGCCCTGCAACGTGTGAATGTGCAGCCACTGGACGAGTTCCAAGTGTCCATTCGCAGCCGCGTGGTCAATAGCCTCGCTCGTGCAGCCCTCAGTGCGATGCTCATGGAGCCACTGGACGACGTGATAGTGACCATTGCGTGCCGCATTGTCCATCGCTGCGACTGTACAGGTTTCATTACCCCTAGCGTGGAGCCACTGGACAATATCGAGGTGTCCATTGCATGCTGCGGCGTCCATCGCGTTCCCTCTCGTAACTGTGTAGCGTGTATCTAGCAGCCACTGCACAGCCGCGAGGTTCCCAGCTGCCGCTGGGATATCGGTCGACCACTGCTCTCGGACGAAGAACAGTCGGTCTTGCAGCCATTGGAGCTCTTCGACACTGGCGTCTTTCAAGAGCTCAGGTGGAAGTACTGAGCCTCGATAGCCGCGCTCGTAGAGGTACGCCGCCACTGCACGGAAGCGAGTGCTGGCTGCCTTGCCCACTGCATTGCCACTTCGTTTGTCCTTGAGAGCGCCAGTCGCGAAGTGGCTTTCGTGGATCCACGTGACAATGTGTAAGTGGCCCTTGGACGCAGCGAGGGCGATGAGCTCGTCCCAGTTTACATCGCGCACGTAGCCGCCGCTTGCAAGCCACTGCAGCGTCTCCAAGTGACCTGCTTCCGCTGCCACTTGCAAGAACAAGCTGCTCCATGTAATGCGCGTGTGATGGGCCGCGAGCCACTGTAGGACGTGCAGCTTGTTGTGGCGAGCCGCAGCCTCCATGGCCAGCGACGCGTTCCCAGTCGGCAGGTACGCATGCAGCCACTGGACGACCAGGAGATCGCTCTCGTGCTGGCTCTCTGCTCTATCGATGACCTTGGCAAGCGCAGAGCTGAAGAGATACGCCTTGTAGTGTCGGTCAATGTCCTGAGGCTCGCGCGCGTGCAGGCGGTCGAGCAGCGCGGGCGTTGTGTGTGGCCGCTCGCACGCACGCGGGATGTCCCAGAACACCGGCAGCGCGTAGTCTAGCAAGTCGCTCAGATGCTGGAGCACGTGCGGCAGCGCAGTGAGCTGCGGACACGCGCGCGTGAGCGTCGCAGAAACGCTCACGAGCGGCGGCAGCATTGGCATCTCGTCAAGGTTGCTTTCATGAATTTGACTCTATCCAGGTCAGATTTTATCTTTGAGAGTGTAAAATTTTAAAACAGTAACCAGGTGTCGTTTTCATACAAACATGAGGTTTAACCCGGTTGATATATTCACCTTTTTATTATATGTAAAGAGGACTATGTACTATTAAAAGGATTTTAGCTTTTTGGGCTGCCATTTTCGCCAGCAGTTCTGAAAAAGCTGCAAAGGAAACATGTCGGCCGCGGGAATGCGCTTCTGCCGCGAGTGGTGCGTTCATGAAGCAGTTCACGCGCGCGAGAGAGACGCGAGGGCGGTCGAGAGAGCGAGAGGGCAGGTGGCTACATGTGCTCACTCAAGTGCGCACCCTGGTGTCTTCCCGACTCTTTCTCGTTGTCGCCCCCTCGCATCGTGGCGCCATGCTCTCTATCTCTCTCGCTCTCTGCCTGCGTTAAATGGCATGTGGTCGATTGATGGGATTTGGAATACTAATGGGTTCGATGTGTGTTCTGTGTTGTGTGAAGCAACAACATGTTGTACCCAAGCCAAGACCGTGACCTGCGCCGCCTGACGTTCCGCTGTCGCAACTGCGGGCAGTCGGAGGAAGTCGATGAGAGTTGTATTTATGTGAACGAGCTCGTCAAGGATACGCGGTACGGCTTTATAATCATCCCTCTTATATACTGTAACTCAACCTGTCTGCGACTACTCAGTGCTAAACACCTGTGTACATGTGTGTGCGTCTTCTTATATGCAGCGTACAGCTGGACGTGCTCCCAGGCGACATCATCGACGACCCGACGCTCCAGCGCGACTACGACGTCACGTGCCCAATGTGCAGCCACAACGGCGCCGTGTTCATCCGATCGCACGACGGCGTCAAGCAGGCCACGCTCGGCCTCATCTGGGTCTGTCTCAACCGCGACTGCCAGGTCGACGAGGACGGCAACCGCCTGCCAACCTACCGCTGGATGGGCTGAGTGCTGTGGCGCTAGCTGTGATCACTGATGTGAGGAAGGAAGCTACGCAGATACACAAAGATACAGTCAGCAACGAGAGGCAGAAGGAAGCATTCAGACCAAGGCGAGCAAATAGGCAGAAGGTGAGGGACGTGTACAGCGACAAATAAAGTAGGAAATGGGGCCAGTCGAGTGTGTCGTTGCTTACTCTAGTGTCGCTATCTGACTGTCAGTTCAGCTCATCATGCGCCAGCAGATCAGTGCTCGTTATTGTAGTGAAACAGCAGCCTTCTTGCGATGAAGACCAGGCGCATGACGAAGACCAGGACGTCGTCATACATGACCACATTCGCCGTCCAGATTGCGCCACTTTCCATGTGTACCACACTAATTTCGACCTTTGTGTCCTAGTTGAAGTGTTTCAAACCAGGACATCGCCCTAGCTTGGCCTAGATTCGTTGTTTGTGGGGAGGCGGCTTATTTTCCGATAGTGAGCGCAAGGATCGCCCCAAAAGGACGACGACGAAGAAGCCCCCACGCGCCGCGCTCTCTCTCTCTCTCTCTTGCATATCCAGCACCAGCACCAGCAGCGGCACCTCTACACAAGACACACGATGGACGCGGGCCAGTTACGCAACCTCGAGGCGCTCTGCAAGGTGCTCTACGACTCGGCGAACGAGAGCGAGCGCGCGCACGCGCAGCAGTCCGTGCTCGTGCTGCAGTCCTCGGCCGAGTACATCCCGCAGTGCCAGTACGTGCTGGACAACTCGACGTCGCCCTATGCGCTACTCGTGGCCAGCAACAGCCTCACGAAGCTCATCACGACCCACTGGAACAACTTCACGGCCCCGCAGCGCGTCGACATCCGTACGTGCTTATATTTTTAATGTATTTTTTCTTGTATTGCTATTTGTATGTGTGTGCGTACGATTCCGCATTCTGTACATGGTGATGGTAGATGCTCATTAAGTTATACGGGTTATTATTACTCACTATGTGAATGTACGCAGGCAACTATGTGCTCGGGTACTTGGCGCAGAAAGGGCCGACGCTCGAGAAGTTTGTGACGACGTCGCTCATCCAGATGGTCTGCCGCCTGACCAAGTTCGGCTGGTTCGACGACGAGCAGCACCGCGAGATCGTGAACGAGGTGACCAAGTTCCTGCAGGCGACGGTCGACCACTGCGTCATCGGGCTGCAGATCCTGAATGAGCTCGTGACCGAGATGAACCTGCCGGTGGCCGGCCGCAACATCACGTTCCATCGCAAGATCGCCGTGTCCTTCCGTGAGGACTCGCTCTACCGAATCTTCCAGGTCGCGCTCACGACGCTCAAGCAGCTGCACGTGCACAACATCCTGGGCGCGACCCCGGTGCAGGAGCAGCGCATGGGCGACCAGGCGCTCAGCCTCGTGATCAAGTGCCTGTCGTTTGACTTTATTGGCACGAACCCGGACGAGTCTGCCGATGAGACTGGTTCGTTGCAGGTACCGACTTCCTGGCGACCGCTGATCCAGGACCCGCTGACGATGCAGCTGCTCTTTGACTTTTACAAGTCGAGCGCGCCACCGAACACGTCCAAGTGCCTCGAAGCGCTTATGCTCTTTGCGTCAGTGCGTCGCAATTTGTTCTCGCCCGACAAGGAGCGCGCGACTTTTCTGTCGCAGCTGCTCACGGGCATTTGCGAAATCCTCAAGACGCAGCAGGGGCTCTCGGACCAGCAGAATTATCACGAGTTCTGTCGCCTCATTGGACGACTCAAGTCGAATTATCAGCTGTCGGAGCTCATTAAGGCCGATTCGTTCCAGGAGTGGATCGACCTGACGCCAGACTTCACGATCAAGTCGCTGCGACAGTGGCAGTGGTCAGCAAACTCGACCCACTACCTGCTCGGGCTCTGGGCACGACTGGTAGCAGCGCTTCCGTATGTGCGCGTCGAGGCGCGACCAGGCTCGCCGACTTCGTCGACGTTCCTCGACTCTGGCGTCCCACAGGTCATCCAGGCGTACATGCAATCGCGTCTGGACTCGGCAGAGCAGTGCGCAGCCGACGATGCCCTCGACAATCCGCTGGACGACGAAGGCGGGTTGTACGAACAGCTTGAAAAGCTCCCGACGCTCTGTCATTTCAATTACCGCAAGTCGGGCGAGTACATCGTGGCGGTGCTCGATCCGATCTTGAACCAATACGCCGAGGCATGCAGCATCCTTGAGCAAAATGGCGGCGACATGGGCGATGAAACCGTGCAGCAGCAGGTCTTATCGATGGAGAACCAGCTCGCGTGGCTCGTGTACGTGATTGGATCCATCATTGGTGGACAGACGTACGCCTCGGGGTCGACTGAAGGCGATGAACTAGTCGACGCCGACCTTTCGCAGCGCGTGTTTCGAGCCATGCAGCTCACAGAGCACCGATTGATCACTTCGGGTGGCCAGCAGAAGCCAAGTGTTCACTTTGAGCTGGCGCTGCTGTACTACTTTAGCAGCTTTCGGAAGAGTTACATTGGCGAGCAGCATGGCATGCCGACAGCCCCAACGCCATCGTCGAACGTGCAAGTGTCGTCGCCGATCATGGCGCCAACGGAAGCGTCAATGACGGGGAAGCACAAGGCGTACCAGCGTATGTTCGACCGCATGGGCTTTGGTGACCACACCGTCGTGGTCAACATGATTGTAACGAAGATCGGCAACAACCTGAAGTTCTGGGGCGAAGACGAGGTCGTGATCAGCAAGACGCTGGCGCTTTTCTTCGAAGTGGCGTCCGGATATTCGTCTGGCAAGCTGCTGCTGGGACTGGAAACTGTGCAGTACCTCATTGGCCACCACACTGAGGACGAGTTCCCCTTCTTGGCTGTGCCTGCGAACACCCGCCACCGTACTACGTTCCACACGACGATCGCGCGCTTGCTGTTTACGACGGCATTCGACGAGTCATCGGACCGTTTCGAGCGATTCATGGAGCCGATTGAAGATGTGCTGAACAAACTCATGCAGACCCCGAGCTTCCGCGACCCTGTGGTGAAGAACGCTGTGATCGGCGTATGCAGAGACCTGCGCGGCATTGTGCAGCAGACGCACAACCGACGAACATTCAGCTGCATCTTCGATTTCCTCTACCCGACGTACTTTCCCGTGTTTGTACGCGCTGCCGAGGAGTTGTACGACAACCCATTTGTCATGACGGCGCTGCTCAAGTTCCTGCAGGAGGTGGCGTACAACAAGGCACAGCGCGTGATGTTTGATCAGAGCTCTGCGAACGGTATTTTGCTTTTCCGAGAGCTCAGCAGCGTCGTCGTGGCGTTTGGGAGGCGGATACAACCACTGCAAGTCGGGAAGAACCCGTACGGAGAGAAGTACAAGGCGATCTCGCTCTGTCTCGGCATTCTGTACCGCGCGCTCGGCGGCAACTATGTCAACTTTGGCGTGTTTAAGCTCTACAACGACCAGTCGCTCGACAGCGCGCTGGAAGTGGCTTTGCAGCTCGTGCTCTCGATCCCGCACGAGGATCTGATGAACTTCCCGAAAGTCAAGAACGCGTACTTCTTCTTCCTAGAGATCCTGTTCCGTAACCAGATCGCGTCGGTCGTTGCGCTCGACGGCAGTATCTTCAGCCAGCTCGTAACGTCGCTCCTCGAAGGGATCAACTCGTACGACCTGGCGATCGCTGCGCAATGCGCGACAGCGGTCGATCACCTGGCCACGCTCTACTACCACGAGATGAAGAAGAAGCGCGACACGCCAATCAAGCATGCGCTGATCGCACATGCCCAGGCGAACCCGACGATGTGGTCCACGCTGCTGGCGTCGCTCTTTGATATCCTCATCTACGGCGAGGCTACTTCCCAGTGGGCGCTCTCGCGTCCAATCCTGAGTCTGACGTTGTGCAGCGAAGAAGCGCTGAACGCGTATCAGCAGTCGCTGAGCTCGTCGCAGTCGTTGGAGAACCAGGCATTGATCGAAGAAGCCTTTGGCGCGCTTTTCTCGGACGTGTTGCCCAACTTGGAGGCTGCGAATCGCGACAAGTTCACGCAGAAGCTGGGCCAGTTCCGGAACACAGTGCGCGGCTTCCTCACGCTTCAGTAGAGCCTAGGAAGCGTGGCGGGCCAGATAACAGGAGTGAAGCCTGCAAGCACGACCCAAGGCAGCCAGAAACCGCAGGTGAGGATGGCGATGTCTCCCTTTGTCTCTCTGTCTTTCTCACAATGTGTCCAGTATGAAACGTTTGCTAGTTGGCTGGCTGGTTCTTGGCGAACGGATGAGAAGAAAAGCGCCAATAGAGGATTATATTAAAAAAAGACCTTGTAGGTGAGTAGGAGTCTCGCGAACCTAATGAGCGGAAATTGGTTGTGCGGTGAGCAAGGCGAACGAAAATCTCGCGAGAAGACCGACGAGGCGATAAATCGACGCGAGTGGCTTTGAAGAAAAACTGAGAACTGCCAAGCAACGCGAATGATCACGTGAGCGAGTGTATATAAATTCTCCCTTGTTCTCATGTTCACTGACTTTATTATTCGGCAGACTGAGCTTATTCGTCCATCAAGATCAACCTCTCTCTCACTTGGTCCAAGGATATCTGACCCAGCTCACGATTTCAGATTTGTAACTCGACATTTTCTCTCCGGACTAGACGACCAAGCGCGAATTCGCAGACGGGCGAGAAGACGACGCCGTGGAGGAACTGGAGGCTGTTCGGTGGGCGGATCGAGTGAGAGGGGACGTCAGCGCGTCTTCTAATGCCGATGGGAATTGATACGAAGCCTGAATACATCACGCAGCAAAGACCACCACTTCAGATGCGACCCAAGTTCAAGTCTTCCGGTCATCCTCAAGCTCCAAACGTACCGCGATGATGTCGGAGTTGGTCACGACAGGATACGTGATTTCAATCTGGTGTTGACATGATGAAGTTGTTACACAGGAAGCGCCAACCCAAGCAGCCAGAACAGAAAAGCACAGACGCGTACCCAAGAACGACCGCAGGACCGCACGAAGCGCCACTCGACCCCCGCTCGTGCAAAGCAGAGGCGCTTGTTGAGGCGGCCCATGAGCGCACGAACGTACTGCTCAGCCTATATATGGATAGATACACACACAAAATCAATGCTACCACCAACTGGGAAGAGCTACATGGAGCTTCGTACTGACGTCTTTGATGCACAGATTGGGGCACAGGAGTGAGACGCCGAGCGTGCACGGACAGCAAATGTAGCCCCAGCAGATGCAGAACGCGCACGGCCAATAGTCCTTGAGCGTGTTGTTGATCTGGTTCACCGCCGTCTCAAAGTCCTCGCGCTTGATCTAACAGCCACACAATTCAGCCAAAGTTATCAGCGAACGCTCGCTAGCTTCATCAAACACGTCACAGCAGTTTGTGATATACGTACCAAGTGGCTAAGCTCTGGCGGGAAGTCGTCGTCGTAGGCGCGCGCAATGCCCGTGACGAAGCGCAGCTCACTGGGGAAGAGTTTGACGACCGCGTAGTCGCGGTCCTGGCGCTTGGAACTTGGCGGTGCAGCGGCGGCGGCGGCAAAGGCCACGTGGCGTGGATCTGGATCCAGCAGCCCCAGCGAGCCCGCCCCGCCCGCGGTCGTAGACGTCGTGGCGACCATGCACGGCTGGCTGTAGCTTGGTATTTGGGGCAATTGAGCTGCTTGGTTGGATCGTCAACGTCCTTTCAGAGGAATGTTGCGCGAAGGTAGTGTACACTGAGCTGCTCGGTAACTGTAGCAGGAAAATGGCACTAGACTCCAGATACCGAGCATCCTGTGACTAGGATTCGCCATACGATTTTCAGTATCAGAGTAATTTGAGCTGTTCAGTAACGACACCACGACATCACCTTCCTGAAGATACCGAACATCTGGGCGAACCTGTCGATTTTTATCCGTTTTGGGCGATTTCCGAAACCACTTGCGAATGAGCGAAGGAGTCACCAAAGGTGACATCGATTTTGTGCGCAGCTCAGATTAAAAGTGCTTTGACCTTCAGGCTGTACGGGTCTTAAATTTAATACTGGTGCTGGGCTCAGGCTCGTACGATTCTTTGCCAGAAGTCGACTTTATCTCAAAAGGGGAAAAAAGCAAGTGTGACCAAGTGGTTGCGGACGAAGTGACAGATATGATCACTTCGTCCGCAACTTTGAGCTTCAACACAGCCAGAATCCATTCAAAAACAGCATCGCCATGAACATATACACCCACAACAGTGGGAATCAGCAGCAGTTTCGATCAATTCATTTCTTGTTTGGAGCTAATAGTTTCCCTTCTTGTCGCTGTTTTCATTCGCTAACCTGCTTCCCAATGAGTTCTCCCTCTGAAGTCCCCCCCCCTTTCCACCCACTTCAGCACGAAGCAAGTTCGTATCAGTCTTCGCCATCGCCACGATCGCACTCGCGTCCTCAGTTATCGCACGAGCACCGCCTCGGCGTGCTCTCAAATCGACGCCAAGAAGGTCCTGTCGCTAGCAGCCCAGCTGTTCATGGATGAAGACTGCCACGCGTCCTCTGCCTCGGACTGCGGGAACGCCAAGTGCTACACGCTACTCGAGCGCGTGACCTCTGAGATGCCCAATTGCATTGTCGACGACAAGAGCCCAAATGAGACCTACCAGAAGATACTCGACGACTGCAAGAGCAGCACGAGTGCCACCACCAGCGCCAGCACGAGCGACAACATCATGTGCTCGGATGGCGACGCCAAGGAAATCCTGTCGCTCTCGGGCTAGGTGCTCGTGAGCGAGAACTGTCTCGCGTCCACCACCTACTGCCCGAACGCCAAGTCCTCCTTGCTGATCAAGCGCGTGGCTGCAACTGTATCGCTAACGGCGAAAGCCCCAAGCCGAGCTTCCAGAAGCTGCAAGGGCAGAAAGAGCGCCGCCGTCGATCACATCACGAGCGCTTCGACCGCCGCCACGTTCGTGGATGCTGTTCTCGCTCTTGCCATTGTCTACTTGCAAGTTTGAGAGCCAGACATGCGAATGTCCTCTTTGGCTAAACTCGCAGAGAAGGACATTGTCAAATGGTTTGCTTGCGACGCTGAATCAGCCAGCCGCAAGAATGAATAGCAACTACTTTGTACTAGTATCTATCAGCTTGCTCCCTCTTGGAGAGTGCAGTTCAATTAGAATAGACCTTGTAGAGCGTTGCGACGTTATCACGTATAGTGAATGACTCGGAGTGCTGTCCCTGAACCACCAGTCATCGAGTACTGTACACCCAAGACTTCTGTGGAAGTTGAAGTGTCAATTCATGTAGAATAGATTACACTGAGAATAACGATAGCCGTACAAGAAAACGTGATAATCCAGCTCCAGCTCGCCCATTGAAAAACACTTCTATGATGACAAAATCCCGAATATACCCATAGCATCCCGTATATACCTCCCACTAATAATTTTCCCATCGTCTTGTCATTCTTGAATTTGCCTCCCACGAGTACTGTTTAGAACTCCCACTCACAAAGCCCCACCAATACCAATCAGCAAGAATGAGGGTCACCTCAATCCTCGCCGTCGCCACGATCGCGCTCACGTCCTCAGTTGACCGCGCAGCCGCCGCACCTTCGTGTACGGTGGAAGATCTCAAGAAGATCACGGCGGTCTCGAACTCGATGCTCACGGACCCCGTCTGCCTCGAGAGCAAGGGCCTGGACTGCCCGAACGCCAAGTGCTACGTGCTGCTCGAGCGCGTGACGGCCGAGATACCCGATTGTGTCGGTTACAACGACAAAAATATGAAGGTCTTCTTCCAGAAGCAGCTCGACGACTGCAAGAGCAGCAAGGGCACCACGAGTGCCGCCGCCGGTCGCAATACGATAGTGTCGGCCGCTGTCGCGCTCGGGAGTACTGTGCTCGCTGTTGCCATGGTCTACTTGTGAGCTGAGAGGGTGAAAGAGACCTGAAGTGTCCTCTTGTCGAGAACAACACGTAGTATCCTATCAGGCACACCGATATATATACTATATAATAAATATCTTCGGCATCTTGGATATGTATCGACTTCTATGATGATCGCTCACTATTTTTGTCAGCTTTACTCTCACTAAATATTTAATTTATTGTACTCTATAAGCTCAGGTCACACTGGAAAGTACTGCAACTAAGCCATCAAGCGAAATCAGTATGATGAACAATGAGCTTCATGACCAGAGTCGAGAGCGTGTGATGGAAGTTTTTGAGAGGACGTTTTATAGTACAACTTTAAACAGTGCTAATACCACAACTATATTTATTATACAGGCACCATTATCATCAGTAGCCAACAAAGATGGGTCCAAAAAGTATTTATTTTGGCAAGGAATGCAAACGCACAGGTATAAAAGTATAGAGGGAGCTAAACTACGAGCTGGCGAATGGTATGCGGTCCGATGTGCAGCTTGTGCATGTCGGCGACGAGCTCGAAGATATCTTCGGCAAGTATGCCGGTGTGGCGCCAGCAGTTTGCTGCTGTGGCTTTCATCACCGCGCCCCAAACCTCCTGAACCCATCGCATCGCCACCAAAATGTTCACATTGAAGAGCTACTCACCATTCATCTCGACGTTCTCCTTTCCCATTTCATCCACTTCCGCCAGCAACTCGTCGAGCCTGTCCACTGCATACACATTTCTGATCTTGTTTGTAACGGGGTACACGAGTGAGTTACACCGCAGTAACCACTCTGCCAAACTACTGTTTGTGCAATATCTTTAAGACCGAACTTAGTACAGGTTCGCACTGGCTACCCTACCAGGGGCCAGATGCGTACTTTATAAACAATTATGGCCAGCAACGATGCGGCCTTGTCATTGGCTATTATTACGAATAAGTAGCTAATCATATACACTGAGCGTCCATAGCCAGTCAAAGTAGCTTTATTTAGGCTTAGGTATAGAGTACAAAGCTCTAGTAATTTGCACCCGTTGTCGGGGCCGCCCTCAGGACCTAAATAAACAGTCTCCCTTTTGCCTTGTTCGCAAGCAAGTTAAAGTCCTTCCCCTTTTGCCTACATTGCTATGTTGTAAACAGGC